>ML806719.1:117466-134956 GCA_009831015.1 Picea engelmannii
GGGTCCGGAATGGAATCTTCCCTCTGGCGGGCCCCTCTTTATACGTGGCATCATTTTAATGGCCCTGAGTCCCATCATCTCCTACTATCTGACAGACCTCCGTCACCTCTGGATGTAACCTTCCACCTTTCCTGAAATGGTCATGTCCTATAACTGTTGTCAGTCCTTCCCCCCCATTCGCTCGTGGCAAGCCCCTTACTATGACTTTACCTCTAATCGATAGCCGCCACATCACCTGT
The DNA here is from genome assembly GCA_009831015.1 of Picea engelmannii. Lineage (NCBI taxonomy): Eukaryota > Viridiplantae > Streptophyta > Pinopsida > Pinales > Pinaceae > Picea > Picea engelmannii. Next base: position 117,706 of record ML806719.1, read on the forward strand.
CAGTATCCCTCAGCCACCGTCACCCGCCCTCTCACCCTCAAAATGATCTGTTGGCCATTTATTACTGGATAACCTATCTGTTATCCAGCTGACCTATCTCCCGCGCCCAACCGACCCCCATTTACTTAAAACTACCGTTATTCCCCTTACTTTCGCTATTCACCCATCGCACCAGAGAAATTCACCGCTTACTCCTCTGTTACAGTCTGTTGCCCTCATCCAAAGTAAGTATCCCCCACTAACGTTGTGTTTTATTGCAGGTACTGTTGCAGAAATGGCGCCAAAATCCAAACAAGCAGAAGGAGAGGAGAATCTGTTTCTCCCGCCTCCTGTTGACCTTGACAGGATCTCGCTGGTCGACAAAGACAAATTAGTCACAGAAACAAAATGCGATTTTGATTTCTCAGACCTTCAATCATGGCTCAGGGAAGTTTTCCTGGACCAGAGTGATGAAATTTGACTCTGGGTGTCCAATTTACCCCTCTACCTCTTCTTTCAGATCCATCATTTTCCCGAGTTCGCTCTCAAGTGTCAAGCCCACTATATTCCCGAGCAAAGAGTAGTTGTCTCATTGTCCAGAGAGATCCTTTTCCTCATCACGCCCGAGTCCATAGACCAGATGATGCAAATCCCCCGATCCGACTCTACGTCACCCTTCAACCTGGAAATCCTTACAGAGTTGTACCAGAAAATGACTTTCCCCCAAAGAGCTCAAATATTCGAGCTTTTCCTTCCCACATCCGCTCAATTCTCCTCCACAAATCCTCCGTATTCTTCCTCCATGTTCTCGACAAAAGAAAACCAGGTCATATCATCCCTTTGTGCTTTGTTGGGATATTATTCTGATCAGTGGATAGATGAACCCATTCTGGGTTTTCTATCCATTTTCTCTACCGATGAAAATCCTACCACCCAGTTTGAATTCAGCACATTCTTGGCAGACAATATTCACGAACAGTTCGTGAATTTCGGCACAAAAGGCATGTTCAGATATTCATCGATACTAGCATACTTGTTCGTCTTCTTCCAGGCAGACAAATTTGTCTTTTCCATACAGAAGATGGATGGAGATGGTATACCTCAGGTAGTCACCGCATGGACCTCCTTGCTCAAGCACAACTCCACAGAGTATAGCTTCAAGGAGTTCATTGATCAATTCTACCACCCGGTGGTAAGTATGCTAAGTCGCAGGCTCGAGCCTCGAATAAACAATGAAGTTCAGAGGATCCTGCACCTCTCGGATAACACAAAGACGGGTGATTGGTATTTATACCAAGATTACACTGAGATCATAGTATACGGGTGCGAGTTGGCACTGTATAAGCTGCCCAAGTATCTGCCTGTCAGGATTTTTTCTTTGGAATATATAAGGCAGATTATAAATTCCGATGATATCCACTTTGTGTCATTGAAGAAAAAGCAGTAGCTTAGAATCAAGGGGCAGATTGGCTCCTTCATCTGTAACAATCGTGGCGCTGCGGAAGAAGTAGACATGTTGTTGAGGGAGATGAAGTTCTTCATGAGTTTCCCATGGCATTATGATCCACGTGGGATCATCTCAGAGATGAGGGTGAAGAACAAAAACATCCCATATATTCATGAGTCCAGGCCTGAAGTTGAGAAGTTCGCAAATCAGACAGCCTGGGAGCCCAACACATTGGTCGAAGTACAACAGCAGGATCCCCCGGCCACTGTGTCACAAATGACCACACCACAGGTCCCAAAAGAGAAAAGGTCGAGGCAAGACTTATCTCCGTCTGTCATTGAGGTATCTTCCGAAGAATTCCAGCTACATACCAAGAGGCCTAAGACTGTTGCAGTTCCTGGCCCAACCGGGGAAAAAGAAGCCCCGTCTACCACAGTGACCAAAGTTGGTGTTCCACCCTTCGGTTCGAGCCTCCATAAGGGCATAACCTCAACATTGCCGAAAAAATCTACAGATTCTCCATTGACCACCCAGTCGTGCAAGGTGGCACCGAAGCTGAGCATCTTCGAGAAGTATGAGCTAATCAAGAAAAGGAACCAGACGCTGACTAGCAGTACTTGCGCCCAATTCTGGAAGCAGACGTCGACTGCACAACACAGGTTGTTATCGGCACTCGACACCGAGCAGGGCAGAATGCATATGGCATTCCTCCAGGCACAGGTACCAGATCCAAAGGTGATCACTGACTACAAGAGGGCCACCTTCGAATTCCAGACGAAGGACGTGCACACAGCCGATCAGATGGATCTGCACAAACAGACAGGGGAAATGGTCTTTTACACGCTGGCGCATGCTTCCACTTCTGCGTCCAAACTGCAGGTGTCCCTGAACAATGTTCAAACACAATTGAAGTTGGAGAAGATATCATCCTTTGCAAAGGACAATAGAATCAAGACTTTGGAGGAGTTGGTCCTCAAGATCGGTTATGATCCTTCAAACATGAAAGCAGCTGAGGAAATGATAGAGAAGAAGAATGATGACATAGCATCCTTGAGGAAGCAAATGAAGCTCCTGCCTACAGAGGATTCTCAGGCGAAGGAGATAGCAGAGAAAAAAGGAGAGAAAGATGAACTGCTCAAGATGCTCATGGAGCAGAATGCACAGCTTAAAGAAATGGAAGCTAAGATGGAGAAGCTATTAAAAGAGAAAGGGCTACTGAAACCAATGGAGGTCATTCCATTGAGTGATATTCCAATTGTAGTAGTGAGAACAGCACCAATGACAGAGGTCCCATCAGCAACTCCATTGACATCCCTGGAGAAGACAACCGACCTGGCTAAGTCCATGGAAAAAATGAACCTGCAGGAAATAGAGATCAGCAGGCTAAAAAAGGAGATTGAGAATCTTCAGGAACTCAAATCTTCCTTTAAGACTAGCCTCTCCAAAGAAAAGCAGGTGACAGAGCAGCTCAAGCAGGAGCTACAGCAGCTCCGGAAGCAAACAGTGGCAGGAAAGACTTTGGCTGAGGTTAAAGAGAGCGTACGGACAGACATCACTAAGTCCATGAACGAGATATGGCCCATGATCCAGATCATGTTTGAGAAGAATGAATTCGTACAGAGAAGAAAACATGACATCGAGAAGATCAGAGTATAATTGGGAGACATGACAACACAGGTGAACGAGATCATCAAGTTCCTAAATTCTAAGACCAGGGAAGAGCTGGAAGAGATGAAAATTGAAGACAGAACAGAGACCATCCTTGAGGTTAAATGGGTTTTTACCAAGAGAGGATTAATTCTTCAGCTGGAAGAAAAGGTCCAGGCCATGAACCTAGGGGTACAAAGATTCTCCAGTAAGGTAGAGGCTCTACAGAAGAAAGGTCTACCTGGTCTGATGGTAATAAACGATAAATTGATGACACTCCCAGACTATAAGAAGAGATTGGTCGATGTGGCAAAGGACAATTCAAAGTTTTCAGGCATTCAAGGGAGCATCACTGGCAAGGCGTTTCTAGATTCTCTTCAGTGGGACATCAGTATCCAACACGAGATTCGATACATCTTCCTCACCAAGATGAGGTTGTGCAGAGGCTTCATCAACGACCCACCCAGAAATCAGCGTGCAAGTACACCACATCATCAAGCAGTTCCTAGATTTAGGAAATTTGTTAAGTTAGTTAGGCTAAAAATAGATTTAGCATGTCCTAGTCATTAATGACAGGAACGTTTGTAATTTGAGTTATAAATACTTCACCTTTCAAAGTATTGAGGGTTGTTGATCTTCACACCTTGACGCTATCAGACTGTAATATTTTTGAAGAGATCTTCCATTAATAAAAAGGGAGGCACTTTTACAGGATTCTTGTGTGTATTCACTGGTGATGTTTTTCTCTCTAAGTTGAATGTTATTCCACTTTGTTATCATATTGTTTTCTGAATCTAATCTTTAGAAGTAACGAAAGTTGCAGGATTTATCTCGTATACCCTGTTTCTGACTCGAAAGATTTTAGTGTTTTATCTTCTGGTGTTTTCAATAAAGAAATTCTTAATTGCTTCTTTGTTGAAATTATCTTTCTCATCTTTTCGGTTGTTCATCATTAAAGCTACTAAATAATCCAGTGATTATATTATCTCACCCTGTGAAAATTTCCCCTTTGCGTTTCTGGTTAGTATTTCATATTTTACTCAAGACACGGACCCCATAGCCCAATGGATGTGTAGACTGTCTCAACCAACTCGACAAACATTATAACAACAAAAACCGACCTGTTTATTTACCTAGCCTAATATTTGAAATTTGAAACATAGCTAAATCATATAGAGAGATCCCTCTCTGAAGTTGGAAGGGCTAGATCCCAGCTTCAAAAGCGGTTGGATAAAGTTACATTTTGTGGATTTCTTTTGTTGTCAACCTTTAGGAAATTTACAGAGTGCTAACAGGTGAAGGGGACCCCGCTGCATTTTATTGTTGATAGTGGAAGCCAGAAGAACCTCATCTCAGCAAAGGTCGTCAAACAGTTTGGATTGTCAACAACACCACACCCGCAACCATAAAACATCAAGTGGCTTTGCCAAGGACAAGATCTATGTGTCATTCAGCAATGTCGATTATCATACGGCATCCAACCCTTCAAGGATGAGGTATTATGTGATGTCGTCTCACTAGATGTCTGTGATGTTCTCTTCGGCCAACCATATATGTGGAAGCGCCATGCTATTTATGAGTCTCGACCCCGTAGTGTCATTGTTACTTTGGGGGGTCATATCTACAGAATACCAGAGGTAATTCCAAATATTGTCCCACCTAAAAAGTGTCACAAGGTATTATCTCATACTACAAAATTCAACTTCTTCACAGTCTGTTCAAATGGTGAACAGAAGGATACTACAACCACTACAGCCTCAACCCACACACCTTCTATCAAATAGAAGCATCTCGACAAGATTGCAACAAAGTGTAAAGATTCATTTTGCACACAGACACCTCATGTAGCCAGACTGGTTAAAAAGCTCCAACCCTTCCAGCCACATGTTCGTGACAACCTTCAAAAAGCTAAGCAACGCAACTTCCCCAACAAGGCAAGCATCTCATCAAGATGCAGATTCAACAAACGCTCTTCGCCCTCCCCCGGGCACTCAATGCAATGGATACCATTGCTTCCTAAGGAGGGAGTATTGATCCAGGTGGATATCGGTGGCCACCCACCTTTTCCAACTGGCTCAAAACAGTTTTCTGGCAATTTTGGCAATTTACTATTTTTAGCAGTTTTAACTTCTGGGGCCATTTTGAGGGCCTAAATGAAGGTTTTTCGAGATCGAGCTTCTTAGTGATAGACAAAGGAATGATTCAGCCCCCAATATCAATCTCCTTGAAAATACCTTTCCACGGGCTATCACATGCCCAAAACGAATATTGTATGCAAAAGTTACGACCCCGGGAAGTTGATGTACTAACTTACCCAAACGGGGCCCACCTGAATTTTGGCACTTCATCTCCTAGGGTTAGGTTTTGGATGTCTAGGGTTTTTGACATTCCTGTTTATTGTAAAAGTTCCTTCAGAGCCTCATTGTAAACATCTTCTTGCGAATGCGAGTAGCCATCACATCTCTTCTCGGAGATAAGTTGTCACCATTCTAGCGAGTCTTTCACTTTGTATTTTTACAGTCTCTATACATTTCTTTCATTAATAGAAATTGTGTATTACTATATATCTGTGTTTATGGTTGTACCATCTTCTTGCGAATGAGCGCATCCATCACATCTCTTCTCAAAGATAAGTCGCCACCATTCCAACAAGCTTGTTTCCACTGGATTTTATAGTTTCAACTTATTTCCTTATTGAATAGAAAACCAGTTTTACTATATCTCTGTTATTTTGTGTTAATCACCTGCTAATAATCTGTATTCATTTCGTTTTGCTCATAAAATCCAGATCAGTGGTATCAGAGCAGGCTGCTCTTGATCATTTTTTTAGTGCATGTCCCCGACGAGGTCTGAGTATAGCAAGTTGGGTCTCGAGCTTGTCTCTCTTGTGGACAATCACTCTTGCACACCCAAGAAACACTCAATGGCAGAAGAAAATAACGACGATGGAGCAGACGATCTTATCAATGTGTTGCTTGAGCAAGATCTCATGCAACAGAGGTACGAAATGATGGATAACTTTTCCCACATCCTTCAACGCCTACTGATAGCAACAAGCGCATCTTCATCAAGCGACCACTTTGGAAGCACCTTGTCTTTCAAGGTACGGGTTAATTTTTATATTATTGTATTGAAGGATAGATAGATGCAGAAGCCCTAGACAAATGGTTAAATCTGCTAGAAGGTTATTTCTCTGTTCACCATTTTTCTGACAAGGAAAAAATCACCTCCGCACTCCTTAAAACTCTCCCCCATGTCAAGCATTGGTGGGAAACTTACTGGGAGAGAAGTTCCATAGAGGAGTCTGGAATATATGGGCCCGAACCCACTTGGGATTTTTTTGTGGACGCGGTAAATGAACAGTATTTTCCTGTTGGCAACTATGAGGACCAGTACATGAGATGGACCACATTGCAGCAAGAGAGGGGCCAAGCAGTTCCGTAGTTCACCAATACCTTCCATACCTTATGCACCAAACTGGGTATCTAAGACTCTGAAAAACATTTGATTCTGAAATATCGTGGGGCTCTACATAGATACATCCAAACTGAAATGGATTTTCTAGACATCTCATCACTCGATGTTGCTTATCGATATGTTGTTAAAATCGAGCAGAAATTTAAGCACCAGAACAAACGGGAGTTTGGGTCTGCAAATCCTCAACAACCAAAGTATGACAAAGACGACCCTAATAAACAATCTCCCGAAAGACAATCCAAGCCACAAGAAAAGAAGGGTCACGGGAAGACAAAGAAGGACATTGGAAAAATGGTGCGATTTCCACAAAATCCCCTGGCACAACATCGATGAATGTCGCTCAAAACAGTCATTGGTGGCCGAGATCAAAGACAAGGAGCCAAATCCTGATTACGATTCTGATTCTGAAAATACTGGTAAAAGACAAATCATCGACGCAGACCCTACTGCTATTGTCGCGACCGCAACAATTCAACTAGAAGAACCAACAGATCCAGAAGAGGGGGAGCGCCTTTTTCATTCACAGATGTGGGTGAAGGGGACCCCGCTGCATTTTATTGTTGATAGTGGAAGATAGAATAACCTCATCTCAGCAAAGGTTGTCAAACAGTTTGGATTGTCGACAACACCACACCCGCAACCATACAACATCGGGTGGCTTCGCCAAGGACGAGATCTCTGTGTCAACCAACAGTGTCGATTGTCATACGGCATCCATCCCTTCAAGGATGAGGTATTATGTGATGTTGCCTCACTAGATGCCTGTGATATTCTCTTTAGCCAACCATATATGTGGAAGTGCCATGTTATTTATGAGTCTCGACCCTGTAGTTTCATTCTTACTTTGGGGGGTCATCTCTACAAAATACCAGAGGTAATTCCAAATACTGTCCCACCTAAACAGTGTCGCAAGGTAGTATCTCATACTACAAAATTTAGCTTCTTCACAATCTGTTCAAAGGGTGAACAGAAGGATATTGCAAACACTAAAGCCTCGGCCCACACACCTTCTATCCAACAGAAGCAGGTCGACAAGATTTCAGCAAAGTGTAAAGATTCCTTCTGCACACAGGCACCTCATGTAGCCAAACTTGTTAAAAAACTAAGCAACGCAACTTCCCCAACAAGGCAAGCAACTCATCAAGATGAAGATTCAAAAAATGCTCTTCCCCCTCCCCTGGGCACTCAATGAAACAGAGACCATTGCTTCCTAAGGAGGGAGGATTGATCCAGGTGGATATCGGTGGCCACCCACCTTTTCCAACTGGCTCAAAACAGTTTTCTGGCAATTTTGGCAATTTACTATTTTTAGCAGTTTTAACTTCCGAGGCCATTTTGAGGGCCTAAATGAAGGTTTTTCGAGATCGAGATTTTCAGTGATAGTCAAAGGCATTATTGAGCCCCCAAAATGAATATACTCGATGATACCTTTCAACGGGCTATCACACGCCTAAAACGGAGATCGTATGCAAAAGTTACGACCCTGGGAAGTTGATGTACTAACTTACCCAAACAGAGCCCACCTGACTTTTGGCGCTTCATCTCCTAGGGTTAGGTTTTGGATATATAGGGTTTTTGGCATTCCTGTCTATTGTAAAAATGCCTTCAGAGCCTCATTGTAAACATCTTCTTGCGAATGTGAGTAGCCATCACATCTCTTCTCAGAGATAAGTTGTCACCATTCTAGCGAGTCTTTCACTCTGTATTTTTACAGACTCTCTACATTTCTTTCATTAATAGAAATCATGTATTACTGTATATATGTGTTTATGGTTGTACCATCTTCTTGTGAATGAGCGCATCCATCACATCTCTTCTCAGAGATAAGCCGCCACCATTCCAGCAAGGTTGTTTCCGTTGCATTCTACAGTTTCATCTTATTTCCTTATTGAATAGAAAACCAGTTTTATTGTATCTCTATTATTTTGTGTTAAGCACCTGTTAATAATCTGCAGTTATTTTGTTCAGCTCATAAAATATGGATCAGTGGTATCAGAGCAGGCCGCTCTTAATCGTTTTTCAGTGCATGTCCCTGATGAGGTCTAAGTATAGAAAGTTCGGTCTTGAGCTTGTCTCTCTTGAGGACAATCTCTCTCGCACACCCAAGAAACCCTCAATGGAAAAAGAAGAGAAAAACAATGGAGCAAACAATCCTATCAATATGTTGCTTGAGCAAGCTCTCACACAGGGATGAAATGATGGAGAATTTTTCCCACATCCTTCAACACTTGTTGATAACAACAAGCACATCTTCATCAAGCAGCCACTTTGGAAGCACCTCGTCTTTCAAGGTACAAGTTAATTTTGATATTCCTGTATTTGAAGGACAGATAGATACAGAATCCCTAGACAAATGGTTAAATCTGCTAGAAGGTTATTTCTATGTTCATCATTTTTCCCATAGGGAAAATGTCACCTTCGCACTCCTTAAAGCTCTCCCCCATGTCAGACATTGGTGGAAAACTTACTGGGAGCAAAGTTCCACAGAGGAGTTTGGAATATATGGGGTCGAGCCCACTTGGGATTTTTTTGTGGATGCGGTAAATGAACAATATTACCCTATTGGCAACTATGAGGACTAGTACATGAGATGGACCAGACTGCGGCAAGAGAGGGGCCAAGCAGTTCCGGAGTTCACCAATACCTTCCATACCTTGTGCACCAAGCTGGGTATCAAAGACTCCGAGCGACATTTGGTTCTGAAATACCGTGGGGCTCTACACAGATACATCCAGACAAATGGATCTTCTAGACATCTCATCACTCAGTGTTGCTTATCGATATGTTGTTAAAATCGAGCATAAATTTAAGCATCAGAACAAATGGGAGTTTGGGTCTGCAAATCCGCAACAACCAAAGTATGACAAATACGTCCCTAACAAACAGTCTCCCGAAAACTAGTCTAAGCCACAGGAAAAGAAGGGTCACGGGAAGAAAAAGAAGGACACTGGAAAATGGTGTGATTTCCACAAAATCCCTTGGCACAACATCGATGAATGTCACTCAAAACAGTCATTGGTGACCAAGATCAAAGACAAGGAGACGAACCCTGATTCAGAATCTGATTTTGAAAATACTGGTAAAAGACAGATCACCGACGCAAACCCCACTGTTATTTTCGCAACCGCAGCAATTCAACCAGAAGAACCAACAGATCCAGAAGAGAGGGAGCACCTTTTTCATTCACAGATGTGGGTGAAGGAGACCCCGCTACATTTTATTGTTGATAGCGGAAGCCAGAAGAACCTCATCTCAACAGAGGTCGTCAAACAGTTGGGATTTTCGACAACACCACACCCGCAGCCATACAACATCGGGTTGCTTCACCAAGGACGAGATCTCTATGTCAACTAGCAGTGTCGATTGTCATACGACATCCATCCCTTCAAGGATGAGGTATTATGTGATTTTACCCCACTAGATGTTTGTGATGTTCTCTTGGGCCAACCATTTATGTGGAAGCGCCATGTTATTTATGACTTTTTACCCCATAGTGTCATTGTTACTTTGGGGGGTCATCTCTACAGAATACCAAAGGTAGTTCCAAACATTGTCTCACCTAAACAATGCCGCAAGGTAGTATCTCATACTACAAAATTCAGCTTCTTCACACTCTGTTCAAAGGGTTAACAGAAGGATACCGCAACCACTACAACCTCGGCCACACACCTTCTATCCAGCAGAAACAAGTCGACAATATTGCAATAAAGTGTAAAGATTCATTTTGCACACAGGTACCTCATGTAGCCAGACTGGTTAAAAAGGTCCAACCCTGCAGCTACATGTTCATGACAACCTTCAAAAAGCTAAGCAACGCAACTTCCCCAACAAGGTAAGAAGCTCATCAAGATGCAGACTCAACAAACGCTCTTCCCCCTCCCTCGGGCACGCAACGAAATGGAGACCATTTATTCCTAAGGAGGGAGGATTGATCCAGGTGGATATCGATGGCCACCCACCTTTCCCAACTGGCTCAAAACAGTTTTCTGGCAATTTTGGCAATTTATTATTTTTAGCAGTTTTAACTTCTGGGGCCATTTTGAGGGCCTAAATGAAGGTTTTTCGAGATAGAGATTATAAATGATATCCAAATTCATTATTGATCCCTTGAAATGAATCTCCTGGGCGATACCTTTCCAATGGGCTATCACACGCCTAAAATGAAGATGGTATGCAAAAATTATGACCCTGGGAAGTTGATGTACTAACTTACCCAAACGGGGCCCACCTGACTTTTGGCGCTTCTTCTCCTAGGGTTAGGTTTTGGATGTATAGGGTTTTTGGAATTCCTATTTATTGTAAAAAGGCCTTCAGAGCCTCATTGTAACCATATTCTTACAAATGCGAGTAGCCGTCACATCTCTTCTCAGAGATAAGCTGCCACGATTCTAGCAAGTCTTTCACTCTGTATTTTTACAGTCTCTGTACATTTCTTTCATTAATAGAAATCGTGTATTACCGTATATTTGTGTTTATGGTTGCATCTCTAATACATTTCTGTTATATTATTGGATATCTTTGATATCCCTGTGCATTTCTTTATTATATCTCCGCTCTCATTTCGTGTCGAAAATAATCCGAATCAATCTAGCAGAAACTCAAATAGTAGATTACCATTGATCCGGATTTTACGAGCAGAATGAAATGACTAAAGATTATTAACAGGTGTCTAACACAAAATAACAGAGAGACAGTAAAATTGGTTTTCTATTCAATAAGGAAATAAGCTTAAACAATAAAATGCAGTGGAAACAAGCTTGCTAGAATGGTGTCGGCTTATCTCTGAGAAGAGATGTGGCGGCTGCGCTCATTCACAACAATATGATTACCATTCTAGCGAGTCTTTCACTTTGTATTTTTACAGTCTTTGTACATTTATTTCATGAATAGAAATCATGTGTTATTGTATATATGTGTTTATGGTTGCATCTCTAATACATTTTTGTTATATTATTGAATATCTGTGATATCTCTGTGCATTTCTTTATTATATCTTCGCTCTCATTTCGTGCCGAACATAATCCGGATCAATTGATCCGGATTTTATGAGAAGAATTAAATGACTACATATTATTAACAAGTTCTTAACACAAAATAACAGATATACAGTAAACCTTTTTTTTCTATTCAATAAGGAAATAAGTTGAAACTGTAAAATGCAGCGAAAACAAGCTTGTTGGAATGGTGGCGGCTTATCTCTGAGAAGAGAAGTGACGGTTGCACTCATTCACAAGAAGATGATTACAATGAGGCTCTGAAGGAATTTTTACAATAAATAGGAATACCAAAAACCCTAGACATCCAAAAACCTAACCCTAGGAGATGAAGCGCCAAAAGTCATGTGGGCCTCGTTTGGGTAAGTTAGTACATCAACTTCCCGGGGTCGTAACTTTTGCATACGATCTCCGTTTTAGGCGTATGATATCCCGTTGGAAAGGTATTGTCGAGGAGATTAATTTGGAGGTTCAATAATTCATCAATTATTACTGAAAATATCAATCCCTAAAAACCTTCATTTAGGCCCTCAAAATGGCCCCGAAAGTTAAAACTGCTAAAAGTAGTAAATTGCCAAAATTGTCAGAAAATTGTTTTGACCCAGTTGGAAGAGGTGGGCGACCACCGATATCCACCTTGATCAATATTCCCTCCTTAATAATCAATGGTCTCCATTGTGTTGAGTTTCCCCATCAGATGAGAAACTTTCTGCTGAATTTGGCCCCAGGTGAGCCACTTGCCTTGGTGCAGGAGCTGCCTTACTTTGATGACTCGATAAAGATGGATCCTTTGTTGTCAAGTGCCCTTGATATGTGTTTCCATAATTTGATCGTTGGATGGTTGTTGCAAGCAGTTGGGGTTGAGCTATGTTGGTGGCAGTTTCTCTACTACGTCTGAGGTGTCCAATAATGGTGGGAAATAAGGGCGAAGGAGATCCACGTTGACATTGGGTGAAAAAGTTACGACCCCGGAAAGTTGATATACTAACTTACCCAAACGAGGCCCACCTGACTTTTGGCGCTTCATCTCCTAGGGTTAGGTTTTGGATGTCTAGGGTTTTTCACATTCATGTTTATTGTAAAAAGGCCTTCAGAGCCTCAGTGTAACCATCTTCTTACGAATGCGAGTAGCCGTCACATCTCTTCTCAGAGATAAGCTGCCACCATTCTAGCGAGTCTTTCACTCTGTAATTTTTACAGTCTCTGTACATTTCTTTCATTAATAGAAATCATGTATTATTGTATATATGTGTTTATGGTTGCATCTCTGATACATTTTTGTTATATTATTGAATATCGGCGATATCTATGTGCATTTATTTATTATATCTTCGCTCTCATTTCGTGTCGAAAATAATCTGGATCATGAGTACATAGAGAAGGTGTTGGAGAGGTTTAGAATGCAGAATGAAAAACCAGTTAGTACACCTTTGGCCAACCATTTCAAATTAACTAAGGAAATGTGTCCTGAAACACATGAGGAGATAGAATACATGTCTAGGGTCCCTTATTCATCAACAGTTGGCAGCTTGATGTATGTGATGGTTTGCACAAGACCAGATATTGCACATGCAGTCGGAGTTGTGAGCACGTATATGAATAATCTAGGTAAAGAACATTGGGAGGCAATAAAGTGGATTCTCATGTATTTGAGAGGTACTACTACTCATGCATTATGTTTTGGAGGTTCAAACACTTTTATACAGGGATATGTTGATTCAGATATGGCAGATGATAAATATAGCAGGAGGAGCACCACAGTGTATGTTTTTACTATAGGTGGAACAACAGTAAGTTGGATTCAAAACTACAAAAGGTTGTTTCACTTTCAACAACAGAAGCAGAGTATGTTGTTGCTACAGAGGCTAGTAAAGAAATGATTTGGTTACAGATGTTTATGGAGGAATTGGGAAAGAAGCAGGAGAATAGCAGGTTGTACCGTGACAATGAGAGTTCCATTCATCTTGCAAAGAACTCAGCCTTCCATTCGAATAATAAGAATATACAGTTCAGGTACCATTTTATACGATCTGTCTTGGAAGATGGACATTTGAAGTTGGAAAAGATACACACTAGCCAAAATCCTGCAGACATGTTAACAAAGGGAGTAACCAGGGAGAAACTGATTTCTTGCTCAGTTTCAGTTGGTCTTCAAGAATGAAGGTGAAGATGATAAATTTTCCAGGTCCAGGAAGGTTCATAGTCCAACAAATACAACAATGATGGAGTTGTTGAGATGAGTCTCCAAGTGGGAGATTGTTGGTTGTGGAGCCTGATTATCTTCCAGATTCCTTTGTTTTCAGCCGTGTTTATACCCCATGAAGAATTCACACCCCAGAATAATGTACACTCATCCACGCAGGGGAGTTCAGAGGGGGGTTACCCACCCTTTGAGGTTTGCGGACGTGGCCCCCCGAAGGAAAAATTGCCTTGTAAATGCATATTGTAATTTCAATATAAATCTGGACCATTCATTATAAGGTCATAGATCTGAAGATAGAAGTTATGTTAGGGTTTTTTGCCCTTGAAGGAAACCCTCTTTTATGAGGGAAATGTATTGTTGCTATGCATCATTGTGAATATTGTATTATGAGAGAGGAGACTGTGAGAGAAAGAAGAGGAAGTTACAACAGGTTTGTTGTAGGTTGTATCCCTTCATTTGTTGGATAATAATAAAGGAAGGACCTGAAAATTTCTCTGGTGGACATAGGTCACACTAGGTGAACCACGTATATCTGTGTCTCTATTGTATTGTGTATCTTTTGTGTTTTATTTCCGCATTTGTTTTATTTTATTGCTCAGTGGTCATGTTTTTCTAACAGTTTTTTGGCACATGGTTTTTGCCGATGGTTTTCTATTTTTGGTTAAGGAATTAGGGTTGTTGACTAATCCAGGTCATTTGGTTAGGGTTTTGAATGCCAATATCTCTTATATGTATAGTGTATTGTAAACAATGTATAACTATGAATGAATATAGAATATGTTGGTTTTCCCAGTTTGGGTTTCCAAGGGAAAAATATCTGTGTAATGTGTGTATTTTCCATTGTATATTTTATGTTCTTTTACTAAAAAATATGTTTGCAGTAAATATTGTACAATGTTAAAATCTATATTTGGTATCAGATCAATTATTGGCTTCAAAGGGATGCATTTGTGGTCAAGGGTTTGACTAGAGACTATGATAAGCCTTGTTATCGTGGGAGATCTGTGATATTGATTTTTCAGGTGAAGAGAAATGGCGAACAATGTGAAAGCTCAATATGGAAGATCTTTTGGTGGATAAAGATCAGTGAATTACAGTGGATCCAGGTACTGCACCTATAGGAACTTCAGCGGACGACTGGAAACATTTGGATTGGAAGGCAAAGAGAACAATCTGATTGTGTTTCTTAGATTCAGTATTACTGAATGTGTCAGAGGAAGCTACAACCAAGGATTTATGGGATAAGTTGGGGAAGTTGTATCAGTCTAAGTCCCTAGTAAATAATCTATTCCTGAGAAACAAGTTGTATAACCTGAGGATGAGAGATGGAGACTCGGTGGCAAAGCATTTGAATGCCTTCAATACTGTGGTAAGTCAGTTAGTATATGTTGAGATTAAAATTTCAGATGAAGATAAGTGTATCATTTTATTGTGATCTTTACTAGACTCATGGGATAGTCTAGTTGTGGCCATAAGTAGTAATACAACTGCCTTGAAGTTTGATGAAGTGGTCTCATCCTTGTCATCAGAGGAGATGAGATGAAAGAACATGGACGGACAAAGCACAAATGCATTATTTGCAAGAGGGTGCTCCCAGGAAAGAAATAGATCTAAGTCCTCAAGTGGGAGACCTAAGTATAAGGGTATATCTAAATCTCCCGGAAAGTTTGTAATGTTGAAGATGTGGAAAAGAAGGGCACTACAAGAAGCAGTGTAGATCCAAAATTGAGAAAAAAAAATGGATTTGAAGAATCTCCTTCTACAAAAGAAAAGACCTCCAAGGAAGAAGGAGTGGATGTGTACTTGGATTATTCAAGAAAACATGCAATTCATGAGGAATGGTTGGCTGAATCAGGTGCATATTTTCATATGACTCCCCAGAGGGAGTGGTTTTGTGAATATGAATGGTATAATGGAGTTATTTTTTTCCTAGGTGATGAATCGACAACTAGAATCATAGGACGAGGAAAAGTCAAGTTGAGGCTCATAGATGGAAGGATTGGAACACTACCTGATGTTTTTCACATCCCAGGTTTGGCCAAAAATTTGATTTATGTAAGAAAAATGGACGATGTAGGGGTAAAAACAATATTTGAAAAGGAAACCTGCAGGATGGTTTGAGATGCAATGGTGTTGTTGAAGGGAGTTCAGTTTGGAACTCTGTATAAGCTGCAAGGAAGAAATATTAGTGATGGGTGTAATAGTTCCATTATTTCTGATATTGGAATTGAAGAATAAAGAACTCCTACAGTCTCTTGAGAAAAGTTTATGCTGTGGCATCAAAGACTGGGGCATATCAGAGAGAAGGGTCTTCGACTACTACATGGTAAAGGTATGGTTGAAATTATGTCTAACTACTCTCTGGATTTTGATTTCTATGAACATTGTGTATATGGGAAAAAGAATCGGGTAAGATTCCCCTTTGGTGCAATGAGGGCAGAAGGAATTTTACAGCTAGTTCATAATGATGTGTTTGGACCTGTGTCAGTTCCATCATTGGAAAAATCTGTGTACTATGTCTCATTTATGGATGAATTCTCAAGGAATACTTGGATATATTTCCTTAGGAAGAAATCTAAAGTCTTTGACAAGTTTAAATATTTTAAGACTCTTGTTGAGAATCAAACAAAGAAAATAATTAATGTGTTGAGGACAAATAATGGCGGAGAGTTCTGCGGGAATGAATTTGAAGAATTTTGTAAGAAGTGTGTTATAGAAAGGCAACAAAATACTCCATATACACCTCAACATAATGGAGTTGTAGAAAGAATGAACATGATGCTGATGGAAAAATCAAGGTGCATGCTCAGTGGTGTCAGGTTAGGGAAAGAATTTTTGGTAGAGGTAGTGGGCACTGCATGATACCTGTCAACATATCACCCTCATCAGCATTGGATGGCAAGACTCCACAAGATGTATGGACTGGTAAGAAACCTTCTCTCACACATCTCAAGGTATTTGGCTATGAGGCCTATGCTCATGTTCCAAAGGAAAACATGGGTAAGCTATATAAGAAGGCTAAAAAGTGTATCTTTATTGGGTTAAAAGATGGTATCAAATTTTATAAGCTTTGGAATCCAAAAAATAAGAAGGTTGTGTATAGTTGAGATGTTGTATTTAGAGAAATGAAGGATGTTGTTAAATAGGAAATCCTACCAAGTAAGGAAGAACCAAAAAAAATAGAGGTTAACTTAAAGGATGATGAATCAGACTCTACAGAAGAACATGAATTAGAAGAAGAAGATCCTCATATTCCAGTATTGAGGAGACCGGTTCGAGAAAGGATACTAGAAAGGTATACTCCATCTGATTTCCATTCAAAATTTTCTTTGTCTATTACTGATGATGATCCTAGAACTGTCAGGGAGGTAGTGGATTCATATGATGGAAATCTATGGGAAAAGGTCGTGTGTTGGTTGTGGAGCCCGATTATCTTCTTGTTTCATAGGTCTTTGTTTTCATCCATGTTTATACCGCATGAGGACTGTACACCCCATAATATTG
>ML806719.1:139641-155643 GCA_009831015.1 Picea engelmannii
GGTTCTCGGTCTCTTTCCTATGCTTCTTGCACATATAAGACTGCTATTCCTCCTGAGCTTAATTTCCTTTGTCTTCTGTTTACCTGTCATCTTCACTGTTGTAATTGCCATCAATGACAAGTCTATGCTGCCTGTAAAACATGCCATCAATCCTTTGTACATTCTTCCTGCACCCATGCCATCTTCATTGCTGTACTTGCCATCAATGACAAGCATATGCTACCTGTTAAACATTTTCCAACACTGATCCCTTCCAAAGTGTGGTATCTTCATCACGTTCAGGATAGTGGTCCTCGTGATGTCCATAGTCCATGGCTGGGGGATGATCTTCGAATTCTTCCCCTTTGTCTTGGTCAAATACTTATATGGTGCGAGCATGCCATAGTTCTTACGATCTCCTAAGTTGAATTCGTTGATCTTCAATGTTAGAATCTGTCCTAACAATGGTCCAACTGTGCATATCCCCTTCAGGAGGTACACAGTGATCAAGGTGTAGTCGAAGTCCCTCGGGACATTGTCTCGACTATGTCCCTCGGGATATAGTCGTGCAAGATAGATGGGATGAGCTTGACATTCACCAAGTCATCACGATGCTTGGTTTGTTTCTCTGTCGTATCTCGGGATGGTCCAGATCCACGAGCAGTCGACAGGGATGCTTGCACTACTCTCGTCGATGAGGCTTGTACTCCTGCTGACATGACCTTCTCAGCCATGAGGTCAATGAGAATATCTTTTACAGAATGCTTAACTGCATTGAATTCTTCCGACATACACACTCGTAATCAGATAGCTCGGTTAGGTAGACAAACACTCAAGGAAGTCGAATCTACGACGAGGTCTCAATAAGCACTGCGCGAAAGAAACTAGTTCTCTGGGGGCTCTGATAATCACAATTTGCAAAATTTTCCTTAGTCGGATATGTGATGAACTAAATAGAAAACAGCGTAACGGACTCCTCCAACGGGAAGGAATGCCTCAATCAATGCAATTCCATCCATTATGGTGCATTCCCAACGGTCCAAAGGCGATTTTTCTGGCAATAATTGTGTTTCTATCCGTTCTGGAGCATCGTTCTAACGGTCAAGATGCCTCCAATGGTCATATTTATTTGTCGCGGTAATGTACCAATCTATGTTGTTCTGATATCCTGATGAAGTTCCAGTTCTACAAACTTTCCTTCTGCGAAATCCTCTTTGGAACTTCCTGCAATTTCTCTAACTTTGTTTTCTTCTTACTGAGCTTTCTGGCCTTCTTTCCTGTGATCTGCGTCTCTGGATTCCTCTTTCCATTCTTGTTCTTATCTCTTCTTGGCATAGTAACTTCACACTGTGGAGGGTTTTTCAAAGGGTTCGAGGGTAATACTTCTTCTCTTTCTAGGGTAGGTGCTCTATTCTCTTGTACAAACAGGTGTTTCCAGTCTTCATGTGTTCTTTGAACTTCGATAGCTTGGTTTCTGACCCTTAGTAGCTTCGACTTGTCCTCCTTTTCCACCTGTTGCACTATTCTCCTAGCCGTGAAATCTCTTAGTTCTTGCTTTTTTTTTTCAAGATCTTCCTCTTCTTGTTTCCTTTGTATCTAATCTTTCTCAACCCAAGTTTTTTCTAGCAAAATAGCAAATGAGGCATTGTTCTCAACAAACTTAACGACCTCAAATTCTTCTTCTGTCGAAGTGCCATGAGCACTCATAGGTATATGGGTAAGTCTTCCACATAGGATTATCATCTTCCCTTTAAACAATCTTATTCCTCCCAGTGAAGGAACCATAGCAGGCTTTCCCAAAATTTCCCAAGTTCTTTTTGTCATGATATTCACCTGTATTTCCTCATCCAGGACAAAATCTATGTCGAAGTCTCCTATTCTTGTTTCTGTGCGCTCCTTCTCTTTTAAGACCTCTGATAAGTTGATGTCTCTATGATCATTTAGGGTTTCTTTTATCTGCAATAATACAGTCTCTGATTCTTTCTGGTTCTTGAGCATATTCTTAGTCTCTTGGCCTTCCTTAGGGTTTTCTTTTCTCATATTCATCTGTTCAACTTTAGAAATCATTCTAGGGCAATCCAAAACTTCATGATACACGGCTTTACAACAAAGATAAATGGGTTTTCTACCAAGGCATTCCTTGGCAAGATGTCCTGGTCTTCTGCAACTATAACAAAGAGTTAATCCTCTCTTTCTCTTAAACGATCCCCAACCTTTCCTGTACTACGCACTGGGATCACAGTGAGGAACCTGCAAAAATTTCGTTCTAGGATCCTGCATCCATTTGTTAGTCCAACAATCCTTTCTATGCATAGGAATAACATATCTTTCACTATTTCTACCAAATCTATTCATATCAAATTTTCTTTCTTCTAGTCGTGCCCTAGTTTTCAGACTAGGACAAAATCTATCAAACATACCTAGATCCATTCTTTCGAAACAAATAGTTCCACTCATCTTACCTTTATCGGAGCACAAAGCTTCAAGATATTACCTCTTTTCTTCATATCAGACTTCTCTTCTTAGCACAGAGCTTCACAAGTCAAGTAGAATAATGTGCACTACAACAACAAATCTACGCACAAAGCTTTCTCTTTTCTTCAGTTCCCAGCAATCACAGTTTCAGGTCCCAACAACGGAACCATTTTTTGGCACAGGGGCAGACCTGAGGTTCAATGCTCAACAACGCACCAATAAAACCCTAACTACTGATCCTTTCGGAAACACCTGCAAAGCAAATGAAGTCTCACCCGAGGTAGAGGCAGGAGTGGTTGCAGGACTCAGATGTCTTCAACCTAGTTGGGACACGGATCTGTGATCACAATACTTAACAAAGCACTTAGCAGTGAACATTCATTAGTCTTTAACCCTTATTCACATTGCAGATCCAAACCCTAATTACATAACAACGCAGTATTCAACAAGATCTAATATATCCAAGCACCTAGCATATATAAATAGATCAGATATAGAATTCATTCACATTACTAAGCACTAAGCTACTATATCAGATGCATCTAACATATATCATTGCACTAAGCATAAATCACATCAATAACATAATGACTATAATGCACAAAGAAACCACAACACAGGATATATGTGGTTCACCCCCAATGTGGGGCTACATCCACCAACTCTTCGTATTCTTTATTATCTTATGTCAATCTTCTTACATGCATAGAGCCCAAAACCCCACTCCGCATAGGACAGAATATCTGTGCGCACCTCGCCAAATCCTCCTTCTCCAAGTTAGGTCACAACACAAAGCCTTACACAGTCTGTGCACAAAGCACTACATGTGACTTGCACTTAGCCCTGCAAGTCTCAACATACAATATGCACAAATCCTCTTACAATCACTTGCACTTAGCATCACTTCCTTAGATCCTCTATATCTAGTGTGTATGTGTCTTACATCACCTAGATATCTATTTATAAATTACAAATGGGGGCCAAGGCATGGGTAAACCCATGGGCCTACATCCCATACCCGTTACATAAAACCCTAAACCCAAAATTTCCCTAAAAAGGGGGCGAGATCCCATGATCTCTGCTTCGCCTTGCGCTCCACCTTCGACCAGCCTGTCGAAGTCCCAAAAATGGTCAAACATGGACCAAGTTCTCCAAAACTTGGTCAAGGGCCAACACTTGGTCATGGTTGTAAGTAACTCTGTCTCTGGTTCAAATAATTTAAAATTTTATGATGTTGTTGGTGTTATCCTTAGCGAAGAAATGTGAAAGAAAAGCACAGGTGAGACATCAGGTAACGCGTTAAACATGAAGAACAAGGGAAGACAAAAGGATAGAGGAAAGGGCTTATGGAACCACGAGAATTATAGGAAGGGCATATCCTAATATAGACTGGGAAATATAGAGTGCTAGAATTGTGCGAAGAAAGGACATCTGAAGAAAGACTGCAGAGCTCCAAATAAACAAAGAGATGGACAACATGAGAAAAATCAGGAAGCAAATGTAATAGGTGATGTGTTACAAGATGATTTGATTCTTTTTATAGATAATATTTCTGAGTCTTGGGTAGTATATTCATGGGATTCATTTCATGTCACACCCAATAGGAAACATTTTCTAGATTATGTTCAAGGTGATTTTGGACAGGTTCATTTGGGTGATGATGCACCATGCAAAATTTTTGGAATGGGAAAGGTAGAAATAAATCAAAGGAATGGAAACCAATGGTTTTTTAAAGAGGTAAGACATGTTCCACATCTAAGGAAAAATCTAATTTCAACAGGGTAGTTGGCAAGTGAAGGTTGTATATCTATACTTATAGATAAGGCGTGGAAGGTCACCAAAGGATCACTGGTGATACCAAAAGGAGAGAAGGTAGGTACATTGTATTTATGTACTAGTAATACTAAGTCTTCTATCTCTTTAGTTTCTATAGGACTAGATACAAAATTGTGGCATCATAGGCTTAGAAACATGAGTGAGAAGGGGATGTGGATACTTCATAAAAGAAATTTGTTGCCAGATCTTAAACAAATTGATTTGGATTTCTGTGAGCATTGTGTTTATGGAAAACATAAGAGAGTCATATTTCTCAGAGTTGGAAAAGAAAAGAAGAGTGAAAGGTTAGATCTTCTTCATACAGATGTATGGGGACCAACTCAGGTATCATCTCTTGGTGTCTCTTGTTATTATGTTACTTTTATTGATGATGCAACTAGAAAAATTGTTGTTTATTGCATTCAACAAAAATATGATGTTTTTGATACTTTTAAGAAATTGAAAGATTTGGCTGAGAATGAGACGGGAAAAAGTTTGAAGTGTCTCAGATTAGACAATGGAGGTGAATATTGCAACAAGAAGTTTGATGATTATTGTTCATACCATGGGATTTGTAGAGAGAAGATAGTTCTAGGAACACCATAAGAAAATGGTGTGTCAGAAAGGATGAACAGGACAATCATGAAGCATGTAAGGAGTATGGGATTGCATGTTGGTTTGCCCTTACAGTTATGGGAAGATGTTGTAGATATCGTTGTTTACTTAATAAACAGAGGGCCTTCAAGCTCTTTGGATGGTGGAATTCCAGAGGAGGCATGGACATGTAAAAAGGTAAACTATTATTTTTTGAAGACTTTTGGTTGTGAAGCATTTGTCCACATTAATAAAGAAAATAGAACAAATCTTGAGGCAAAATCCAAGAAGTGTACTTTTATTGGATACAGTGTTAATGATTTTGGTTATCAATTATGGGAAAGATTAGTTGTAGGGAAAGAAATAGGAAAAAGAAAAACAAGAATACACGATGCTTGATGAGATCACTGAAAAAGAAATTCCAAAGGTACCAGAAAATCAAAATGTACAACAATAGGAGCAACATGCACCTCAAAACCTCCAAGTGGTGTTAGAAGATCTACTAGGTTAAGTAGACCCCATGAACAATAATCTCTTTCATTGTATTATTTATTGTTGACTGATTCTGGTGAACCAGAATGTTGAAAGACAATGCAGGGCGACACTAAAAAGAAGTGGGAGAAAGGCATGAAAGAGGAAATGGATTCCATGGTAAATAACTAGACTTGGGACTTGGTTAAGTTGCCTGCAGGAAAAAGATCAATGCAGAATAAATGGTTTTACAAGTTGAAGGAATAATATGGAGGAAAAAAATGGTACAAGGCTAGACTTGTTGTAAAGGAGTTTGCACAAAAGAAAGGTATATATTTTGATGAAATATTTTCTCTTGTTGTTAAGATGAATTCAATTAGAAATGTTTTAAGTCTTGTGGAAGTAGAATATTTGCATTTTGAACAATTAGATGTAAAAACATTTTTTCTCCATGGAGATTTGGAGGAAGAGATTTATATGCAACAACCACAGGGGTATGAGATCAAAGGGATGGAAAATTTGGTATGCAAATTGAAAAGGAGCTTGTATGGCCTAAAGCAAGCTCCAAGGCAATGATATTTGAAGTTTGACAGGTTTATGACAGAACAAGGTTCAATAGATGTCATTATGATCACTGTGTCTATTTTAAAAGGATAGAAAATGGAAGCTATATTATATTTCTATTGTGTGTAGATGAAATGCTTGTTGCATGGTCTAATATGCAGGATATAAATGTGCTCAAGAAGAAATTATATAATCCATTTGCAATGAAGGATTTGGGTGCTGCAAAGAAAATCCTTGGTATGAGAATAACAAGAGACAAAAAAAATCACAAATTGACATTGTCTCGGGGTGAGTACATAGAGAAGGTGTTGGAGAGGTTTAGAATATAGAATGAAAAACCAGTTAGTACACCTTTGGCCAACCATTTCAAATTAACTAAGGAAATGTGTCCCAAGACACAAGAGGAGATAGAATACATGTTCAAGATCCCTTATTCATCAACATTTGGCAGCTTGATGTATGCGATGGTTTGCATATGTAGTGGGAGTCGTGAGCAGGTACAGGAAAAATCCATGTAAAGAACATTGGGAAGCAGTAAAGTGGATTCTCGGGTATTTGAGAGGTATTGCTACGCATGCATTATGTTTAGGAGGTTCAAACACTGTTCTACAAAGATATGTTGATTCGGATATGGCAGGTGATAAAGATAACAGGAGGAGCACCACAGGGTATGTTTTTACTATAGGTGGAAAAATAGTAAGTTGGATTTTGAAACTGCAAAAGGTTGTTGCACTTTCAACAACAAAAGCAGAGTATGTTGCTGCTACAAATGCTAGTAAAGAAATGATTTGGTTACAAAGGTTTATGGAGGAATTGGTAAAGAAGCATAAGAATAGCAGGTTTTATTGTGAAAATGAGAGTTCCAGACATCTTGCAAATAACTCATCCTTCCATTTGAAGACTAAGCATATACAACTCAGGTACCATTTCATATGATCCGTCTTGGAATATAGACATTTGAAGTTGGAAAAGATACACAGTATCCAGAATCCTGCAAACATGTTAACAAAGGGAGTAACCAGGGAGAAACTAAGTTCCTACTAAGTTTTAGTTGGTATTCAAGCATGAAGGTGAAGATGAGAAATTTCCAGGTCCAAGGTCGAGTATAGTCCAGCAGGTACAACAACAGTGGAGTTTTTGTGATCAGTTTCCAAGTGGGAGATTGTTGGTTGTGGAGCCTGATTATCTTCATGTTTCATAGGTCTTTGTTTTCAGTTGTGTTTATTCCCCATGACGACTGTACACCCCAAAATACTGTACACCCCTCCATGCGGGGGATTTCCCCCTTGTGGGGTTCGGGGGCAAAGCCCCCAAAGGAAATATTGTCATGTAAATGTACATTGTAATTTCATAGTAAATTTGGACCATTCATTATAAGGTCACAAATCTGATGGTAGAAGTTATGCTAGGGTTTTTTCCCATAGAAGACATCCCTCTTTTATGAGGGAATTGTATTGTGGTTGTGTATTATTGCGAATATTGTATTTTGAGAGAGGATATTGTGAGAGAAAGAAGATGGAGTTATAGCGGGTGTGTTGTAGGTTGTATCCCTTCATTTGTTGCATAATAAAAAGGAAGGACCTGGAAATTTCTCTGGTGGACGTAGCCCACACTGGGTGAACCACTTATATATGTGTCTCTATTGTATTATGTATCTTTTGTGTTTTATTTCGGCATTTGTTTTATTTTATTGTTTTGCGATCCTGTTTTTCTAACACCGTGGATGAAGAAATGCCAACCTTGGATAAGAATGAGGCTTGGGATCTAGTGGAGTTTTCGACTGGAAGGAATCCCATTGGTAGCAAATGTGTATTTAAAATTATGTTGAATGCAAAAGGAAAAGTGGAGAAATACAAAGCTTGGTTAGTAGCAAAGGGTTATTCCCAGGTTGAGGCTATTGATTTTAGTGATATTTTTTCTCTTGTTTTCAAGTTAACTTCTATAAGTTTTATGTTATATGTTGTTGATGCATTTGATTTTGAAGTAGAACATATGGATGTGAAGACAACATTCCTACACAGGGATCTGGAAGAAGAAATCTATATGAAGCAACCAGAAGGCTTAGTTGTGAAGGGAAATAAGGAGTTGGTATGCAAACTAAAAAAGTCCCTGTATGGTTTAAAACAATCACCAAGGATGTGGTATAAAATATTTGATACTTATGTGTTGGGACATGGCTTCACAAGAAGCAAAGAGGATCACGGTGTGTATTTTAAATTAATTGGTGATCATTTGATTTATTTGGTCTTTTATGTGGATGGCATGTTGATGATAGGAAACAGCAAGGAGATTATCCAGGATGTGAAAACTCAGTTGTCCTCTAAATTTGACATGAAAGATCTCGGTGCTTCAAATTTCATTTTGGGAATGGAAATTAAAAGAGATCAGAAAAATAGGAAACTCTGGTTAAATCAAATAAAATATGTCGAGACAATATTGTAGAGGTTTAATATGTAGGAATGTAAACTGGTCAAGCTCCCTATTCCTGTTGGTGTAAAGTTATCTGTGGATTAGTGTCCCAAGACACATGAAGAGGAGGAGGACATGTCTCATGTTCCATATGCGAGTGTAGTTGGAAGTTTGATGTATGCAATGATCTGTACTAGAGTGGACATTTCACATGCAGTGGGAGTTTTGAGCAGGTATATGTCAAAACTAGGGAAGGAGCATTAGACAACAGTAAAAAGGGTTTTAAAATGTTTGCGTGGCACTGCTAGCTATGGATTGTTCTACCAAGGAAGACTAGGATTGGACAGAGTGTTGGACATACATGGCTTTGTGAATGCAGACTGGGCTGGAGATATGGATCATAGGAGATCAACAAGTGGGTATGTGTTTAACCTGTTTGGAGGAGCAATTAGTTGGATGAGCAAAAGACAGGTTGTAGTGGCACTTTCAACTACATAAGTTGAATACGTGGAAAACACACATACTATTAAGGAAGAAATATGGTTACAAAGAATGTGTTTAGTTATTGAGTTGGTACAACAACTTGTAAGGATAGATCGTGACAGTCAGAGTGCAATTTTTCTGGTGAAGAACTCGACTTATCATTCAAAGACAAAGAATATTGATATTCAATATCACTTTGTGAGAGACATGGTTGAAGAAAAAAAGTGTCGTTGATGAAGGTGGACACTTTGAAGAATGTTGTTGATTCATTAACAAAATTTGTTGGCACTGAGAAGTTCTCTTGGTGTAGAGGATCCATGGGCATTGTTTCCCTGGATTGTTGATTATGTAACACTGTAACCCCCTGCATGCAAAGAAAACAACAAGTGGTAGAATGTTGTGTATGTGTTATATTCTTTGCATGACTAGCTCTAGTGATTTATATGTTGTGTCGGGTGCGGAGGGGGGCGATATCCAGGCCATGCGGAGGTTTGGGGGCATCGCCCCAGTGAAATATTTTTTTTCCCTCTGAAAACGTGTCGCATTTTTTCCTCATTTTTCTTGTTGCCTTGATTTTCATGTCTATTGTTGGGCGATTTTTTGGAACATGGTTTTTAATGATGGTTTTCTATTTACGGTTAAGGAATTAGGGTTGTTGACCAATCCAGGTCATTGGGTTATGGTTTTGGATGTCGTTGGCTCCTATATGTATATTGTATTGTAAACAATGTATCACTATGAATGAATATAGAATATGTTGGTTTTCCTAGTTCGGGTTTCTAGGGGAAAAATATCTGTGTAATGTGGGTATTTTCCATTGTATCTTTTCTATTATTTTACTGAAAATTTGTTTGCAGTAAATATTGTACAAGATTAAAATACACAATTTCAAGGAGGGGAAGAAGAAGTGGAAAGGGGGTACAGATAAGAAGATAACAACCACTACACATCAGTGCATAGATCCCAAGAACCATTGCAATCATTGCAACATTGATGACCACATCAAGGAAAAATGTTGGAAACTACATCCAGATTTGAACCCAGAGAAGTACAAGAAGGACAGAAATAAAAAGAATCTTCTAGCCACAAATTTAAGCAATCAGGTTGAAATTAGCTTGGACATGGATGAAAATATTGTTTGCACATATGTCCAGAAGGAGGTGAATTTGGGTAGGATTCATCACCAGGAAGAGAAAGAGATGACCAAGCTCTTCCACATCAAGATTCAGGTCTAGAAGAACAAGATAGATACTCTATTTGACTCTGGTTCATAGGCTAATCTCATAGCAGCAGATTTGGTCAACAAGCTTAGATTGGAGGTTCATGATCATCCTAGCCCCTATCCATTGGGTTGGGTAAACAAGTATGCAGATATAAACGTAACGAAATAGTGTAAGATTAAATTTGTTATAAGTGATGGTTTTATTGATGAAGTGGAATTGAACGTAGTACCCCTTGATGCATGTGGAGTAGTGTTTGAAATCCCTTACATGTATATGATGGATGCAATATTCATACAGAGAGACAACCAATATTGTCTGATCAAGGATGGGAAGTTCTACTTCATCAACGCGCATACAAGAAAGTCAAAAATCTCACTGGTAAGTGCCAACCAAGTGACGCAGAGCCCCACCTCAGCAGGGTCTGCTAACCTCCCGGCCTACGGATCTTCAACTCCTCTGAGCCGAAATGGCTCATTGGTCCACGTTGCAACCCTCAATATATAAAATCCACATGTCCTTTTACGAACTCTGCATGTGCGAACAAGCACTAGGCGCAAGCTCCCCTCATACAACTACTGGCGGTGACCACAAGCCTAGCTTACAAGCACTTCACATTTCGTGATTTCGGGATTTCTATTTTGAGTCACCTCGAATCCTCCAATTCCCGATCTCCGAAATAGGGCTTAACGATCTCGAGCTCCTCCCTTCAATCCTCCACTGATGTGACCTCCAGCTGCGACCTGGGGCCCAGCTTCCGGCACTACGGGACTTCGCTTATCGGGAACTTGTGAAGTAGTTATCTCCCATTCTCCCGAAATGAAAAATTGCGATGTTTGTTATGCCATATCGACGGACCACGTTTCCCGTGATCCAACGCTCCAGATTCTTTCTTCGCGAATCAGAATTTCGTGTTTCGCAAGTCTGGAAGTGGACTTCCCTCTTCCTTCTAACTCCCGACTTTCTGATTTCCTTCCCACGGAAGGGATCAACAGTTAGATTTCCCCTTGAGATCAACAGATACTATCTCTCCTGAGCTTGCGAGTGTCGAAAGACTCTCGACCCTTATCCTTCCTGTAGATTTACTAGATCCAATGGCCCACTGAAATCGACGTATCTCCCTCCAGAAATTTCTACTGTTCGTCCAAGCTCTCAATGTTTCCTAACCAAATAACTCGGCGTCAAACCTGTTGAACTTGGTTCCGTGAGGTGACTTCAAACCTCATCTATCCTCTGAACTTCCCTCGACTCTATCCTTCCTGAGCTTGATCCTTACTGCAAACTCAAGGATTCTAAGGAATCTTGTGCACACTCCTTGTGGCCTTCCCGATAACCTCTAGTTATTTGATAACTCCAACTCCGTGCACTCTTTGGGACATAATTTCTTGAACCACTCACTTGGGTTGGAAAATTCTAAGACTCTCCACAGCCTGCGCACACCTTGCATGACTCTATGCTATACTTTCACCCCTACTAGTATAAGTTAGTGTTATCTCTCCTGGTCTCTTCTGAGGTAAAACTCAGAATCTTGTCGACGCACTCCTTGCGGATTTTCACTGCACTCCTTGCAATAATTCTCAGGAAGAGAAATAATTGAAACTCATACTCTCCTCACAGACTTCATACATTCAACATGAAATTACATACATATGGCATTGAAACAAATGCATAACAGAGACTGGAATTAAACTGTAAACATACCATTCAATAGATGCATACAGGAACCAAAATACACCAGACAATTGGATCAAAGCATTCTTATATTAATCCAAGTGCTTATGTACATGGTCTACAACAACTATCTTCTCATACAACTTCTAAAATCTTTGTTCTTCTCTGCTCTCTCTCTTTCTCTCTCTTTCCCTACTACTCATACAATACCTCTACGAGGGAGTCTTCTTGAGTTTTCCCTCCTACAACCTGAAGCTATCTTATTGAAATTAAATACTACCATCTACTTTACATTTATTACAATAAATTTCCACAACCGACAGATGAGAGCGAATGCTTAAGATCTGTATTACAATCCCCAAAACATTAAAAGCAATTACATCCTTCCAGCTATTACATTAATGTGTTTGCTTTCGAAATTTCAAAATGTGCACTGGTGTATATCCAGTTGTCCTTGAGTCACGCTTACTGATGATGCTCTTGCATCACCAAGCCAAGAAGTTGATTAGTTCTAGTAAGAAATATGTTTTTCTTTTCTTAAGAGAAAATCATACTGATGATGAGTCAATGAGAGTGAAGGCATCCCTAGAGGGGTGTACTAAAGAGAAAAAAACATCAGTTGGGGGATTTTCTACATGCATATAGAGGAGTGTTCGAAGATCCTAAATGGATACCACCTAAGAGTTAAGTGGAGCATGGAATCCAACTATTTCTAGACTCCCCCTTTTTGAATATTGGGATGTATAGACAGTCTATTCTAGAAGCAAATGAAGTGAAGAAGCAATTGCAGCAGTTGTTGGAGCAGGGTGTGATTCAACCAAGTAATTCACCTTGTAGGTCACCCATAATAATTTTTCCCAAGAAGGATGGGACTTGGAGAATGTGTATCAATTATATGGCATTTAACAAGATTACACTAAAGAATCGTTACCCTCTGCCTAGGATCGATGATCTGTTGGACCAGCTGCAACATGCTAAGTAATTCACTAAGATGGATTTGAAATCAGGATATCACCGGGTATGAGTCAAAGAAGAAGATACATGGAATATTAATTTCAAGAAAGGGAAAGGTTTGTATGTGGTTGGTTATGCCATTCAGTTTGTGCAACATGTCGACTACATTTATGAGACTAGTGAATGATGTTTTACGCCCTTATCTATATTCATTTGTTATTCTCTATTTAAATGATATATTGGTTTATAGTGCTACCTGGGAGGAGCACATATCACATGGTATGTAGGTATTAGAGACCTTGATAAAGCGTCAACTACTGGCCAATCTCATGAAATGTAATTTTGCTCTGTAGTTTTTAGTGTATTTTGGGTATGTGATTAGTGGAGGGGAGCTCAATATAGATCCCACAAAGATGGAGGCCATCATGAAATGGCCAATTCCTACAAATGTCACTGAAGTTAGGAGTTTTGTTGGGGCAACACAATACTTGCAGAAGTTCATAGCTTCATTTTCAATGGTAGTTACACCACTCCACACCATAACAACGAGTGGTAAGAGTTTCCATTGGGGGAATAATTAGCATAAGGCCTTTGATGAGCTAAAAATAAAGATCATTCAAGCACCAATGCTTTCACTACCAAAATCGCATAAGCCCTATGAAGTGGAGACATATGAAAGTGGGTATGCCATGTGATAAATATTGATGTAGGGAGGAAGGATCATATGCTATCATTCTAAAGCATTTCATGGGGCGGTTCTCAACTACCCTACCTATGACAAGGAGCTGTATGCCTTGGTTAAATATTTCAAAAAGTGGAAGCACTAGCTGATGGGAAAGGAGACCATCATCCACACAGATCACCAACCACTACAATATTTATAGGCCCGGAGTAAGCTACAACATACCATGCATTACAAGTGGATGAGGTTTTTACAACAATTTCATTTGGTCATAGAGTATAAGAAAGATAACACAAATAAGTTGGTAGGCATGATTTCACGACCACCCACATCCAATATTACAATTTTGGGAACTCTAATGCACATGGATCCTTTTACCCATGATGCATATAAAGAGGCATACATAGAAGATCATGAATTGAAGGAGGTGTTTCAACAACTATAGGGCCAAATTCATATAGAATAAGGTGATGGAAAGGTTGACTATCATTTCCAGAATGGTTTACTCTACAAACTCGACAAGCTTTGTGTTCCTAAAGGATAATGATTGCATCTTATTAGAGAGGCTCACACCTCCAAGGTTACGAGACGTTTTGGTGTTGGGAAGATAATTTCCAACTTACAAAGGTACATTGTGTATGGGCCCAAAATACAAGAAGATGTAGCACAATATATTAGAGGATGTATATGTGTTGTACCAACAAGCCCAATAACAGGAATCAAAGTCTATAACATCCCTTACCTGTACCCACTCGACCTTGGGAAAGTATTTCCATGGATTTTGTAGGAGGTTTACCAACAAATAGGAAGGGACGTCACTATCCATTTGTGGTAGTTGATAGGTTCAAAAAAATGTGCATTCTCATGCCTTGTAAAAAGACCATCAATAGACAAGAAGAAACAAACAAGTTGTTTGAATAGATCTGGGTGCACTTTGGGATACCAAAGAGCATCATCTCAAACAGGGATACAAGATTTCTCAGTGCATTTTGGACTACATTGTGGGAGAAGATGGAAACTAATTTGAATAGGTCTACAACATTCCATCCATAGACAGGTGGGTAGACGGAATTAGTCAACAAGAATTTGATGCATCTTTTGAGGGGTTACAATTAGAAGCATATGAAGACCTGGGATGAAAATTTGATCTATATACAACAATATTATAAAAGAGTAGTCCACACTTCTATTAGTAAGTCACCTTTTGAAACTTCCTTTGGATATTTTCCATCTTCACCCTTAGATGTTGTATATGGACAAGAAGGAGGAATGGGGAGGACCTCACATGAGATATATTAAAAGCAGAAAAAATTGTTGAGAAGATTAAACATATCCATTTGCAAGTACAAGAGACACTGAAGAATTCACAGGAAAAGTACAAGGCTATACATGACCAACACATAATAGAGAGAACATTTAGAGTGGAAGACAGAGTATGGTTACAATTGAATATGGAAAGGCTACAGGGTCTTGGTAAGAAGATCAAGGATATACGGTATGGTCCTTTTGAGGTATTGGAAAAGCTAGGAGATAACGCCTATGAACTCAATCTACCCCCATACATCCACATTTACTCAATAGTGAATGTGGAGAATCTCAAACTCTATGAGATTTCCATGTTCGATCAAGAGGAGGAGCAAGTCCTACCTTCCATAGAGGACTTAGCACCATATGCTCAGGTAGATTTTGTAGAGGACATCGTTTTTCAGAAGTAATCCAAAAATACAAGACAAGGGCAACGTTACTTTTGACAGATTGGGTTGAAAGGACAAGTTCCAGGTAAAGCAAAGTGGTATTCCAGGGAGAAGGTAGAGGAAAAATTTCCTCACCTCATTCAATAAATCTTTTGGGGACCAAAATACTCCTTAAATGGGTAGGTATGATCCGAATTAGATCATTATATTATTTTTCATCTATCTCAATGCTTTCAGAGTGGAAAAAATTGGATGAATTGGCTTGCAAGGTCATTTTAGTGGCAGGTCCCAGTTTGGAAAATTGGGGTCTGGAACCTTCTGGAGCCATTTTGAGGAATTAAACGGAGTTTTTTTGGGTTCTAGTGTCCAAAACTTAGGCACACCCCCTTGACGATGTTCTACACTTCGATACATTTCCAACGGTGTAGACCATGTGTCAATTGGACTATGTATGCAAAAGTTATGCCTCTCGTGAGTTGACCACCATGGTACGAGAGGATTCCATGTCAACCCCCATTACTCATGCATATGGAGCTAGCCACATAATGAATTTCAAGAATCTTCTAGAAGGTTCAAAACCCTGCCACAATTGAGGGTTGAGGAAGTAAAAAACCTACCCCTAGATGGCTATCGGGCTATGTTGAATACTAGACCACTAGGAGGACAATGGGTTCCATTCTATGTTATTGTATTTTGTTCCATAGCAGAGAATAAAAAATAGGAATGATAAATTAGAGAGCATAATAGAGGGGGGTAATGTTCGGTCGTAGCCTAACAGACCATAGGTCTCAGGTAACTCCATAGAGAGTGCCTTCTCCTTTGTACTTGCATTATTTCCATACCAAAAAAAGAGAGCAGAGAAACATCACCTTCTAGTTGGGTTTTCTCCCGTAAGGGTTTCCCAGAGAAAATATTTGTGTTATCTTGTGGATGGTGTGTGATTTTATTTTATTGTTCTCTATTTTCCGCATTTTATCTAAGCAAAAAATCA
>ML806720.1:0-10971 GCA_009831015.1 Picea engelmannii
TCTTCTTCACAAATAGGACCGGGGCTCCCCACGGTGACACGCTGGGATGAATATACCCTTTCTTTAACAGCTCTTTGAGCTGCAGTTGCAACTCCTTCAGCTCTGGTGTGCTCATTCTATAAGGAGCCTTTGAACTTGGAGCTACTCCAGGCATCAGATTTATAGAAAAATTGATGTCCCTCTTTGGAGGTAGTCCAGGCACCTCCTGAAACACGTCCTCGAATTCTTTGAGCACCCTGTGGTCTTCCAGATTTGAGACCACATCTTGGAATACTTCTTCCACCCGGGCTGCAAATAATTGACAGCCTTTCTGGTAACATTTCTTCAGCTGCATAGCTGAGATTTCTCTAACAGCCATGGCTCTGGGAATTCCTTGGACTGTTACCTGATTTCCTTCTTCGTCCAGACATGTAAATCTCTTGTTTCAGCAATCCAGAAGGGCATGGTGCTGGTCCAACCAGTCCATCCCAATTAAGCAATCATATGAACCTAACGGCAGAATATTCAATTCAGCCTTAGTGCTCATTCCTTTCATGTCCACTGAACAGGATTTAACCAATTCAGTGACTTTCCTGTTGGTCCCTGTGGCTAACTACACTAACCAAGGCTTCTCATGTTTTCTCTTCGTTAGATGCAAAATTTCCACCACCCTAGGGTCTACATAACTATGGCTAGCTCCTGAATCAATTAAAATAACAAGTGGTCGGTTGTTGATCATACCTTCCACTTCAATCATGCGTGATTGAAATTCTGCTTGCTTGTTGTCCAGAGCTGCGTATATCCGCGGCATTCTACTGCCCATATCCTCCACTGTTTTAGCTTGCTGAACAGTATGGACAGTTCTTGCTTTGTCTTTTCTGTGGGGGCAGTCTCTGTACCTATGATTCCCTTTACAGCCCCAACACTCCATGGTTGGAGGCCTTGGCATCTGTTCACTTCCTTCAACTTTCCTGGGCTCTTTAAAAGATGACTGTCCCCAAGGACTGTTTCTGAAAAAGGAAAAGATTTCATACCCGCATGCAATTTTTTATTGCCAACGGAGGGTTATGCAATTATGATGATGAGAGCATAGGTGACATTGAGTTTCCCTTGATGTATATACATCTAGTGCAACGATGGGCACCTAAGGAGCTACCTGAAGTGGACACAGATTTCTTCATCGGTGGGAGGATGTATCACATTGCTCCTTCATCCTTACATGCATTGGGGTTATTTTCCATGGATGGCATAAAGTTCAGCTATGACACTGTAAATGAATTGATGGAGTATGCTGGACCATTATACAAATACAATCACTAGTTGATGTTGGTCCGATATATGCAAAGTATGCGGAGATATGGAGTTGCCGAAAATTATATACAACTACTAGATAACAATCAAAATAAAGGGGCAACTATGTATATTGATGGAAGGCCAAAATCTACTGGAAACATTATGGGCTTTATAAATAGTACACGACCAATGGCAACAACTAAGAAACCGAATTGCATATTTGAGGCACGCGAAGGAAATCGTATATTTGTATGTGCAACAAAAACAATAGTTCTAGGTGAAGAGTTGTTGATCGATTACAACTTAAATCGAATAGATGGAGAGGGTGACCGTGGAAAGACACCCGCAGTGCCTCACCAGGTAAATGTTAAATATAGTAAAAAATTATGACTACAACAACTAAATTTCATAAATTTCATTATTTATTTTTCTGTTATTGCTGCAATATTTCATTTTCTTAATGTTACAGGTGAATTTCCTAACTTTTATTGATTGATTTATTGTGTCAACATCTGTCTAGGGTGACCATGGTAGAAAATCACCCAATACATCTCTCCAGGGTGACCATGACTGTGACGACCCCATCGTTACGCCAACAAGCGGAGTAATTTTTTTTTGTTTCAGGAGATAAGAGGCAAGAAGGCGATGACAACAACAATTTAACCTCACCACTAATGACGAATGCGAGCACCCCATCTATGCAATAGGTTACAATGACACCACACTCATGCACAAGACAACTGGTGAAACATGCGTAGAAAAGAAAGGAGGACGACTACCCGCCCGACGCAACATGACCACACCTACCAGCTAAGGGAAAACATTCCCACCTCGACATCACGGCCTAGACGAACAAGGACTAGGACCTCAAGGCACGCAGACCTAACACCTGAATGCGTTCGGTCCTTGTGCCAATAGAAACTTGCGCGCTCGACAACACTCACACAAGTGCCTACTCTGGCCAAGGTCTCGTTCTCCGCTTTTCCCCAGGGCATGCCATGATCCCCTCCTTAGAAATCATGTTGTTCCTAGGTGTCAAAAGTGTCAATAACCTTGCCTCAACGCATCCAGCTGGACCAACGAACGAAAGGTGAATCCGACGTGCGAAGGGCCGAAATAACTGACAGGATGACTACGCCTACGCTCCCAAGCAACGGGTGGGCAAGAAGCATGGAGACACCGCTCAACAGATGCACAATCCAATAAATGATGTGACGACATCCAAGAAGTCCTAAGGCTAAATCAGAGGTCTAGGCGTGAAGGGTAAACTATTGTAAGGTTACCAAGGACATAAACTTCACAAGGGTGAACTAAAACAAAACTCAACAATCAACATGCTAGCCTACATGGTACGTGTCTATTAAGGTAAGTGCACTACTCGGCACTTTAAGCGATCACACACTGCTTCATTATATAAACAATAAGATATCCTAAATGGCGAGTCCTAAATAATCAACAAAAGTGAAGATAAATTATCCCTTAAATCTAGAGCACACCTCGACTTAATCTAAGGTGATTATTCACAATACCTATTCAAGTTGATCCGTTAATTAGGTAATTATTGGAAAAAGGGTCATCACTAAAGGGGTTGGTTTTCAACCAGGTAATTATTATTACGTTACCCTAAACTACTTTAAATAAAAATAAATTCTTTCCTTAGATAGCGATATCATAAGATCTTACGTGTTGAGTTTCCAATCTATAAAACTATAGAATTGCTACTAGTAGGAATGACAAAGATATCATTGGTAAAAGAATCAATCATATCTTCTAGTAGAAGTTCACATCGAGTAAGACCAAGAGCAAAGGAAGTACAATATCATGCTAGTTATTATGTGATTAGAAAGATATAATCCAACCATACTAAGTGCGTTAATGAATTAAACAACTAACTCCATAACCATCAAACACAAAAATCATTAATACACAAAGAATAATTTCACATCAAGATTGGGAACCGAACACTAGATGACTTCTATGTGTGCATGTGTCTCGAGAACAAGAATTAAGAAACAGGAAATGGTGGCGATTAGAAGTGATGGGGGTATTTTATATATTGGGAAAGGAGAAAGATTTTAAGGAGATTACTCTTGCAAAATATAACCATCAAACGCAGTCCACCACAACCACCCAAACTTTTCCAGTTATCCATGTGCATGTGGGTAGCTATGAATTGGTGTACGCATTTACCAATTACAAGGTAACTACCAAAATTTATCGCCGTCAGCAAATGAAAACGCAGACGATATCAATGCTAGGGAAACACATGTAGTAATCAACGAATAACAATCCTGAAAGAGTAAACAAATGCTAGTTTTATCTAAGGGCTAATCGCCAGGTATCTGGGGAAACTCACAGGCATAACCTGAGGCAACTCACCGATGAATTAAATGAAAATGCAGTCTACAGAAGAGGAGATAATAACTATGTGCTGGGGTAACCACTTGCAGTTTTTAATGGGCAACGCTGTGCCACGCAACAACAAAACGTAGGCGGCCATTACTGGCTATTGTTCCCAAACCACACTGACTCAATCAATCAACACTACTCATCTAAGGGACAATATGGGTGTAGGGACACACCAACAGAACGACATGCCTTCCATCATAAAAAAAAAGAGAGACAGTCACTATACCTACTGTCAATGTTCCTCAAAACTCGCTCAAGAAGTTGTTTAGACAAAAACTCTCAAAAACGAATTCGTGCAAGTATGAATCGCCCCAAGATTAACACAGGTACAAAATAAATTCGCTCAGAAAAAGGAAACTTAACTTTACCAAAAGGATAGTGGTTGACTCCTGAAATTCAATCGCTCGTGTTATCATAACAAGGGCTGGAATTAAAATAAAAATGGTTGTCAATAAAAGGATAAATAAAAAAAAGGGTTTGATAAATCGTTGAATGCGGACATTCAAAACTTGCTGAGATTAATACTTTCAAGGAATTAAATTGCTGAGCTTAATTCTTTACAAAACACCATATAAGGGCTCGATGTATAATTCACCTTAGTCTATTAAACAATGGCGGTCAAACGAAAAATGTGAAGCTGTCAGGCACCTGTAAATCAACAAAATATGACCAGAATACAAATTCGCCAGGCAAAATTTCTATTGATTTAGCATTCGCTCTATAAAAAAAACACTGTCATTCAATAAAACTGTCAACACAGTCAATAAACATATAAATGAAAGGTGAAACAATAGGGTAAAATCGCCATTCAAATAAAATTGCAGAGGTTAAGTAATTCGCTGGCCAACAAGATTGCGAGCGCAAAGCTGAACTATCCATTT
Organism: Picea engelmannii; assembly: GCA_009831015.1. Lineage (NCBI taxonomy): Eukaryota > Viridiplantae > Streptophyta > Pinopsida > Pinales > Pinaceae > Picea > Picea engelmannii. The sequence continues at coordinate 4,563 of ML806720.1, forward strand.
ATTAAAAGCATAGTTAAATTATTATCAATGCGTAGAACGCCTAGTAAATTTATCCATACAAGTGTAAAAACACGGTAAACTATAAAATCACATATAACAGTAAGGGAAGTGAAAGGATCTAATGGGAAGCCATTGAAGGGTCATAGAGGCTTTATCCGTCTACACAGAAAATCTCCAGCGAGGTAAAATAATAAATACAACGCACAGTGGGATGTAAGGCTACGCCAACAACAAAACTTAAGGGTTAGTAAAAAAAATCAAGGCGCAAGACAACCACTGCTCAAGCCACAATAGAGGTAGACGGTTGATGGGTTTGTCCTTCGCTTCATCATCCTCGCACAGAAAAGCAGGGCGTTCAGATCCATAGGTCTTTTAACACTAAGGCGACGACTGTAGATTAGGCTCTTGGCCGACTGCTCAGGTGAGGACTGACGAGCTAGGGACGAAGGATAAACAACTTCAAGGTCACAATCAACACCACAGGGAGGTCACGACATGCGGGAAACAAGGCCATAGGAGACGACAACCCAAGAGCTAGGCTAAGAAAATTTCAGCTATCAATCTAACATCCAATCTACTTACATAATCAACATGCAGATCCAATCATAAAACCTACAACATTCTACCATTCAACGAAGAAATCGTATCGTTGCTTGTTCACCTGCTCTGAGTGACATCCACGTGCTCTGTGCAACTCCCGCTTGCCGACTGTCGAGACTTCACCGGTACCTCCCAGCCAATGCTAGGGGTACTCTTCTTCCCCCTTAGCTCCCTGAGCCGCAAAGGGGCCACACACTATCCAGAGATCTCGTCTAGCTCCCAGCTCGCCTCGCAAGTCCGAGCTACCACTCCTTTCTGAGCTGGGTATCCCAACTCCCACAAGTAAATCAGTCAAGTCGATATTTCTACAGCGTAACGTTACACAAACAAAAGATGATCCTTCATCCTTCTCCCTCCTTCATTTTATAGAGTTTCAAACTTCCTTTCTTTCCTAAAATCTCATTTAATTAAAGTTTTAAAAATAAAATCCTAAAAATTCTTCTCCATACAAGTGTCACCCATCCCCTACATTCCTCCATTATCTAATTTCTTTAATGAATTAATTATCTCATTTCCCTCACCCACCTAGAGTTACTCCTAGAATCACTCCTAGGTGTCCCCAAATTCCCTTACAGATTTTAAAGGCTTTCCCTATTATGAAGTTGCTAATTCAGTTTAAAATTAGAAAGCTCTTAAAAGGTAGATTCTTTCCTAAGTTGACTTCCCTCTTTTTCCCTTAGTTCCCCTTTTTCCCTTTTTATGTTACCTCTTTTCCCTAGTTTCCTTTTTTTTTTATTTTCCCTCTTTCCCCTTTTTACTTAGAACTCAAAAAGCAAGTGTGAAAATTAACCCCTTTTCCCTTTTCTTATTTAATTAGTATACTTCAATTTATTAAGGTAATAAAACAATTAATTCCCTTTTTAATTTTAATTCAACAAAATTTTACCTTTTTTATGAATAAATTAAATTTCTTACTCCCTTCATGTTACAAGATTTAACGAAGATCATAATTATTATTTAAGTGGTTTTTATTTTTATTATTTTTATTACTATATATATACATATATTTAAATTTCTTAACATGTTATTTGTCTTAGGGCCATCTAGGTTCATCCCTCTATCATCAACAACGCGACGTGCCCTTCAGGACGCACTAGGTGCTTCAAGGGTGCCACTTGCCTCATCTGTTCCTTCGCACGACGTGCCCTTCAGGACGCACTACGTGCTCCAAGGGTGCCACTCTCCTCTTTCCATTTTTCTTTCCCAATGTGCCCTTCAGGACGCACCACGTGGTCCAAGGGTACCACTCGCCTCTTGATTGATTTGGTAGACATCAATAACCCCTGGAGTCAACACTCCGCTAGGTGAACTTGTGGGAGACTAAGGGCTTCTAAGGAATAATGCCCCCACCTTATTACACACCCCTTAGAATCATCGTGAGCGACTGTCGCAGTCTTCCCTCACGACATTGTGGGTTCTCTCGAACTAGGTAATCGTTAACCTATAGTCCGAGCCATGGAGGGAGTGCTACTAGGCTGTGGCAGGGCTATTGTCCACACCTCTCCCTCAACATCTCTGGTAGTCGTGTGTGACCCCTTTACTCCATATGTGAGTCTGGTCGGCAAGCTATTGTCAGCCTACATCATCAATAAATCACGTCAGAATATATCCATATCATATCATCTAATCAAATGCGCTAATATCATAGAAAAAACAATCAAACCCCAATGTTACACTCCCTAACTCGATCCAGAGCCCAAGGGGTTCCATCGATGCCTCTGCATCCTCAAGGTCCAAAACCCTGCACACTCAGTGAAACCTAGTCAATAACACCTGTATATGTCAATGTAGTAAAACAACATGTCATCAACCCATAACGCCTCATAATCAAAATCAAAAGTTTTAATAGCATAATAATCCGGATCACTTGTGAGCAAGTGTCCTCAAAGAATAAGTTCGCTCAGTGCGCTAGAGCGGGATGTTACAGTGACAAGGAACCCGCAGTGCCTCACCAGGTAAATGTTAAATACAATAAAAAATTATGACTACAACAACTAAATTTCATTATTTTTTTTTTGTTATTACTGTAATATTTCATTTTCTTAATGTTACAGGTGAATTTTCTAACTTTTATTGATTGATTTATTGTGTCAACATCTATCCAGGGTACTGACCGTGGTAAAAAATCACCCAATACATCTCTCTAGGGTGACCGTGGCAAGGCACCCGCAATGCCTCACAAGGTAAATGTTAAATACAGTAAAAAATTATGAATACAACAACTAAATTTCATACATTTCATTATTTTTTTTTTCTGTTATTACTGCAATATTTCATTTTCTTAATGTTACAGGTGAATTTCCTAACTTTTATTGATTGATTTATTGTGTCAACATCTGCCCAGGGTGACCGTGGTAGAAAATCACATGATACATCTCTCCAGTGTGACCGTGGCAAGGCACCCACAGTGCCTCACCAGGTAAATGTTAAATACAGTAATAACTTATGACTACAACAACTAAATTTCTGAAATTTCATTATGTTTTTTCTGATATTACTCCAATATTTCCTTTTTTAAATGTTACAGGTGAATTTCATAACTTTTGTTGATTGATTTATTGTGTCAACTTCTATCGAGGGTGAACGTGTCCGAGTTTCACCCGTTACATCTCTCCAGGGTGATCGTGGAAAGGCACCCGCAGTGCCTCACCAGGTAAATGTTAAATACAGTAACAACTTATGACTACAACAACTAAATTTATGAAATTTCATTATTTTTTTTTTTCTGATATTACTGCAATATTTCATATTTTAAATGTTACAGGTGAATTTCATAACTTTTGTTGATTGATTTATTGTGTCAACTTCTGTTTAGGGTGAACGTGTCCGAGTTTCACCTGTTACATCTCTCCAGGGTGACCATGGAAAGGCACCCGCAGTGCCTCACCAGGTAAATGTTAAATACAGTAACAACTTATGACTACAACAACTAAATTTCTGAAATTTTGTTATTGTTTTTCTGATATTACTGCAATATTTCATTTTTTAATGTTAGAGGTGAATTTCATAAATTTTGTTGATTGATTTATTGTGTAAACATCGGTCCAGGCTCCCACAGAGGATATTGATGAGGATGAAATATATTATTCGACAAACCCAATGACAACTATAACGAAGGCCTTGAAGAAGGCTAACATGGAATATTTAGGTTTGATTAGCAAAAGACCCCTGACACAGGAGGACAGGGAAAGAATTGTAGAGCTACAAACTACAATAACTAATTATGGAGTAAGTGGCATCTTTACATATTTTTATTAGCTATGACAATTTCATATCCGTTTTTTAGTTTTATATTTTGTATATGATCTGATAAAGAAAATTTTTCTGTTTGTAGGAGTTTTTAAACCACGTGCGTGGGGAACCTGTAGATCCTGTAACTTCTATAGGTAGCAGTGAGGGTCCAATGCAAAAAAAAGGTTGACATAGCAAAGTGAAAATGAGGCTTTTTGAGCCTCCTGAGGTTCCCCTTGAATCCATTGATGAGCGGGGTGATTTTGAACGACATGACATGCCAGAGCATGATGAGCCGGAGCCTGGGACTCCACATGATGACTCTGGAGAGGAACATAGTGTAGGTGCACATGATACTATTCTGCATGGAGCAGAATGAATTAAAAGCACCAGATCACTAGATGTCACCTTTCTGGTGGATGGCGCATGTGTTCCGATAAAGATTCAGAAGATTGCAGGTAATTGTCCCATTAATTGATTCATTTTTTTAATGAAATTGAAATGGATTACAACTTGAGATTATTAATTGATTAATGGATAACACGTTACTTCAGGAAACAATGTTTTATATAGAAACTTACATGACAAAGCATTGGATTTGTTTGGCCCCACCATTCGCACACAGTGGAATGGCCAAGATATAAAAAAGAAAGATGATTTAATAGATCACATGGTGAACTTGTTCGGCAACACTTTCAACAAGAAAGTGGTTACAAAGTTATCCGACAAGAATTTAAAATACACCAGGGCCCAGTATAGGGATAAATTGCAAATAGACCTAAAGCACGAGCGCCCTCCCATGGTTTCCGAGAAAGAGTGGAAGATGCTAATAGAGGATGCAAAGGAGAACTTGTTTAAAAAACAAGGATGACAACCACAAGTTGGTCAAGCAAGGTACAACACATGTCATATTTTTAGTGAAATATGAGCATTTATGTTTTTCTTTCTTGTTTTAAGTAACAATTCTGATATCTAATTTTTTTCAAAAATTCCATATGTAGGCTACCAGACACATCCAAAGCAACAAAGGCCAGAGTGGAAAAACACGGTCAACATTAACTAGGCCAGGGTGGCTAAGGAAAACTCAAAGCTCGAATAGTAAGATTTAAATGATTAACTGTGGTTAATATTTATTTAATAGTAGTGAAAAAATATATGTTTTTGTTATTGGTATTTTTAATGGTGTTATGCATTGCAGTTAAATATGTTTGACACTGCTACCACCGAGGAGGACCTGAAGCTTGGTTACAATCATGGTTTTAAAAGTGTCATTGAATATAGAAAAGCTTGGGCCAGACTCCTATCTCCCCAACCAAGCAGGTAAATCAAATGAATAAGGAAACCGCAGTAGCATGCTTGTAAAGTCTTTTCATATTTTATTATATCACCCTTAACTAAGTATTTATGTTTGTTTTCAAGAAACAGTGCTACCACAGTAGTGGATCAAGTGGTATTCAACAAACACAGCGTCATACAATTAGGGTCCACATGTCCAGTGATAGTGTAGAGTAGAGTACCCATTCTGGTATGTATGCTTTAGAATTAGAAATATTTACTGTGATTGTAGATATTTATTTCTTGACTTATACTTATATATTATCTTCTCAAAATTGAAGAGCATGTAGCTCAAGAGGGTGAAATGCGAGAGCAACCAAGTGGTTAGGAAATTAACGCACCAACTGTCCCAGCTACAGAGATAGGTAAAGAGAAATACTGTAATGTTAATCAAAACAATGAATTAGTTATTTCAATTATATTTCAACATATCGATATGATCATTTTCATTGTTCCAGTTCACATCCTTGAATAGATGCAAGCTAACCCTTCTCAGCGACATACTAGAAGTATGGTACCTGAGCGTACACAAAAAATAGAAGGACAGGGCACACAAAATACATTGTCCTTGGATGATGATGATATCCCAATTGTCAGTTTTATGAATGTAAAAAAATGTAAGTCAAAGAAAAAATAGATGTATAAATTCATGACCTGTTTTTGGATCTTTATCGATGTTTGTATTTTCATATGTTTTGATGACTATCCTAGTTATGCATTAATGTATATATGTTTTCTATATAGAGAAAATCATTTGTTGGGTATGGGAAATTGAGAGCGATGTGAGGGGGGGGAGGGGCCATATGAGCTTCCACCTTCACGTGGTTGGCCCTGTTTAGTAGAGAATAACCTATTCTCGAAACAAAGAGAAGCTCATTAAGGTATGTGACAACTTAATTTTTTTCTAGAGTATTTTACATAACTAAATGCATGCTTATTTTCTTATTATAAATTATTTACTCATAAAAAAAATTTATCTTTTATGATTCATGAAGGTCTTGGTAATCGAAATGGATCTCGTTGAAAACTCTTATCAATTTGTATGGGCTAATGGATTTGGTGAAATAACAAAGAAAAGGTAAGGGTTTTGACGTGTTTTAAAAAGTAGGCTTTATACTAGTAAAAATTCACAATCCTCATGAATATGTAGATATTGATATATATGCCAAGTTCCATGTGGTGTTTTGGTTTACTTGTAGATATTTTAAATATAATTTTGGTTTACTTGTAGTTTTTTTATAAA
>ML806720.1:14141-31112 GCA_009831015.1 Picea engelmannii
TACAACTTGATTACCGAATCAAAATGTTGCAGGATACTTCAATGCCTATACTTCAAAATGTTGCAGGATACTTCAATGCCTAAATGAATGTATATATTTATCATATTTATCATACTTCAATGCCTTAACTATGATGTACATTTCCTTATCTTATTTGGGGTATATTATGATTGCACCAAAAAAAGTTTCAAGTGTTATGTTATCCAACTCCTTCTTTGTATCAAAGGTTTCGCCATTATGTATCATGCAAAATTTTATTTGATTTCAAATGAAATTGCAAGTTTCATTAGATTTAATATTGATGCATTACAATTCTTTCATGTCAAAGCTTCAGTTACTTGGTTTTCAATTGCAATGAATTGAAAGGTTATCCTTGCCTTTTCTAATGTGCATTGAAGAGACATTTCATTCCTAAATAATTTGCTAACCCCATGAATTACCTTGGTTCAATTAAATTATCTTGGATCAACCAATTTACAACGAATTTTATATTTCTTAGGTCAATACAAAATTCACATCTTCTAACTACAAAATCCATACAAAACAATAATTGTTTTCCAAGCTCATATTTCTTCATGTTGGCTTGCAATTAATTGTGAGTTAATATGGCATTACCATATTACAATGTAATATGGTAATCCCATATTACATTGTAATATGGTAATACCATATCTCATGTAATTTTTTTAAAAAAACTTAATGACATCGTCGCAATATCGACGCTAGTTCATCGGAAAAAAAAATTGCATTTTGACCACCGTGGCAATAGAGATGAACTTTCGTCGCAAGTTGCCACAATTTTTCGTCACACATACAACATCTTCGTCGTAACTTTGGTCTAAATGAATCCATGTTGTCTCTATTGCGACAGATTTTCGTCACAAGTTGCCACAGTTTTTCGTTGCACATACAACATCTGCGTCATAAGTTTTTGACTTGTCAAAACTTTTCGTCGCAATTGTGACGAAATTTTGTCGTAATTGCCATGGTGGTTCATTGTACTTGCGATAATATTTCGTCGGGATTGTGACGATGCAAAGGGTTAACCAAAATTGACTCTAGTGACACGTGGAGAGATAATTTTGTTGATGTTTCCATGCACACCTGGATCGTCGATATAGCGACGAAATTATTCTGATGAAAAAAAAAATCATCTTTCGTGGAAATTGCGACGAATATGTGTGGCAATATCAACGAAAAATCGTCGCAAATTTGGTCATATTTACTAGTGTCATGTGGGGTCATGTAATATGGGATCATTTGTCAACTTAGTTAGATCAGGGATATTGAGTGAATCTAAAAAGGGCATGATAGGAGTGGGACCTGCCATGTTATGGGAGGAAGTGGTTCTTCGAGAGCTTGTACTTTGTGGCAAAGTTTGGGCTCTGCCTCCTTGTGGTGGAGGGTTTGTTTAGGAATTTCTTGGGATATTGGTTCCAAGCAAAGTGGCTCCTAGTAATCCAGAACCTAGTACCATGGCACTAACTGGTGTATGTGATGGTACTACTGATGTCTTAGGGAAATTGGGAACACCACCCAAAATTGGGGGTAAATTTCTCAAGTGTCTAGAATAGACGAGATAATGAGGCTCCCCTATGATTCTAGCTTAGAAGTGGATGTGTGCAAATGGTGATGAGGAATGGTAGGACAAGGTTCTTTCAAATTACTTTAAACAATGTATTCATAAAATTGCATGTACTTCAAGTGGTGAAAAACCATACATCAAGACAATGTAAAAAGTGGGTTTGAGATTTCGTAACTCCTCATGGGGGGATAAAAATAAAATGAACGTGTCCTATCCAAAGTAATGTCCTTCCTCTCAAATAACACTGGACCTCCAAAAAATCTCTCGATAGTGGGGTCAAAACCCACTTGAGGAGAAACTAGTGAAGGGATGAACAATCAATTATAATGAGGGGTGAAGGGGGCATATCCCAGAAGTACTGGTGATATTTCCCCAAAATCATTCAAAATATGACTGAGGTGCGATTGCAGCCCATAATCGTCAACTGGGGTAGATAAATCCTAAATTTTGGCTACTAGGATACCTCCATCAAGCACACCATTTATATTTTCGGCCTCAGAAATCGATCACAAGTTGGATGCTTTCCAAGGGTTGGGTGACCCAAGGAGGCATGTACAGAACAAGTAGACCTCAACCTTTGACCCTTCATAGGTGTCTCCTTGCCTTATGGTATAATAATGCTCGAGTAGGAGGATTTTTGCACCCTAATTCACAACTTTCTATGTTTCAAATGAAGAATGATGATGCAGAGTTATTTGGATCCCTATCCCCAACATCGTAACTTAAACTACCAAATTATTTTGTGTTCCTCCTGTGGAGGTTATAAAGTGGGTTGATTATGGTTGTTTTTAGAATGTAAAAGAGGAAAGTGAAGTTGGGGTCATGGAAAAACTTCATTCTTAATGGGGGTGTGCACAAAGACCCTTACCTAGACAAATGAATCCTTCAAGAGTTTCAAGTATCTAGCAAAAGGGTGTTTGAATAAGTGAGAGTGTGTGCAAGGAGTGATGGTGGTGAAACAAATTTTTAATAAGTTAAATTCAATATTTTAGGATGGTGGACATCGTGTGGTCCTTTAATTCTCTTGTTTAGATAACTTACTAAATTTGTTCAAAATGATCCTTGCAAATGAAAGGAAATCCTAAGCTATCATGGCGGATATAATAATCCTTACTTGGACTGTTTATCTTCCTAAGGTGTTTTTCAATTGAGACAAATTGAAACTAGTCCTATATTGTGAGCGTGTGGGCATGTGTGGGCCCTTACAACTTCTTTAAACTCCCTAGGTCACTTACTCTAAAAATTCAAAAATTATCCTAGAATTGCATGCATGTGGGAATATGGGCCCTTACAACTCTTTTAATTTTCAATTTAAGTAAGTTGAGAGGATCGACCTCTTTTGAAAATGACTTGATTTTTCCAAGGGAGATGGAGACTTATCTAAGAAACCTCTTTTTCTGATTTCCAAGATCACACTAAGGTGCGAGGAAAGAGCATACTTCAAGATTGGTTCAGATGGTCTTCTAGTCCCAATTTAATGTGATGATTTTTTTACAAATGAAAGCCATTGAAACTCAAATGAAAAACCTATTAATCCATCCATGTGGAAATCAAGGAAATCAAATATATTATGGTTTCTTTTAGTCTCCCTAATTATCTATGTGTGATGTGAGGTTAATTAATGCAATAATGAGATCTCAGCCTGCTTGTAATGGCTTTTACAAAGTGCTAAAATAAAATCTAAACTATTGAGTGGCAATGGGAAACTCAGGCCTTACAATTTTGAAAAAACAATAGAAGTGCGCGACATAACAAAAAATAGTCGTGCACAACGCGCAAATCACATGGTTGGAGAGTTATGATAGAGCACAGATGTGTGCAAATCGCACATCTATTTGTCCCAAACCCATGTGCACGTAGGAAAGTTGGTGGGATGGAATTTTGAAAAACATCTCTCACTATGGGGTAAAATCCTACTCTCCAATGCTGAGTTTAGGCCGATTTTGACCTCTGCACATGCAAACAAGTAAGAAAGAACACTCTAACAACTTAATTGGGGGATAATTTTTATTCAAATCTCCAGTATGGTCACCAATCTGTTGGGTTCCTTTTGTCACAAGAGTGAGAAAAAAGAGGCACTTTAACTATCTAGTTAGGATACCCAGAAAGCACAACAAAGAGTTAGTTGGTTAGCGCCTCAACTAACATAAATAAACAAGAGATAAGAAACAAGGAAATAAATCTAAACTAAGAAAATAATAACTTGAAATGAATGCAAAAAGAAAACACAAGATAGATATACCAAGTAAACTGATCTTCAAATTGATACTCCTTGGAGAAATATGGGAACTTATGAGTTCCCTCTTACTGCTTGGGAAGACTCTTGAGTCCCCAAGTACAAAGTCTTCTTTCTACTATCAATGGATAACAAAGGAAAATGGTGAAGAAAAGAGTGATGAAATACTCAAGAGGAGAGATATCTAATACTTGTTATGGATGCTCAAAGATTTCTAAGAGGAAGGTGGCTTACCAAAGCTAAAAAAGAGAAACATAACAATACTCAAATGCTTCTTATTTTTTGCATACAATGGCCCTTTATTTATAGGAGGATGGAAAGATTTTTCTCAACTGGTTCTAAGTGTGAATGGGAAACCCTTGGAGGTACTTCCCATCCCTTTCAGTGATCCCAAGGAAAAATTTAAGGGAGATTTTGGGTATGGGGGAGGTTCCCTTTATTCCAAAAATGGTTGAGGCCCGACCAAATTCATTAATGCGTCGTTTCAACGTTCGCGTGGGTATTTCGAATGTCAGTCTTGCACTCTCCGAAATGTGCACGTTGTACACTATGTTAGACCACGTGGATGTGCATGCACAACTTTGGATGAATGTGCATGGACTTCCAAAACCAATTTTATATAGTTTTTTGATTTTCTTTCCAAATTAAGTGTAATCCTTCCATGAATATTGGTTGTATGTTGTGTTTTTGTTACTTGTTTCTTCATTGATTGCCTGTAGTTGTAGTGATCCATTTTTTGGTGATAACATGTATAGTTTTTGGATATAGTGAGACATCGAAGGCATACAAGTCTACATCGTTGGTCACCAGAATATTTAGACTAGCAGAGATGTCACCTTCGATGAGGATACAACTTTTAGTAGATTGAGACAGAATCATTCATATGAGGTCCATGATGAGGAACCTGAAGCTCCCATAGTTGTAGATACAGATGTGGGAAATGATGTTATACTAGAATATCATAATATGGAAGAATCACAAAGACCTAAAGATTCATCTCGAGAGATGAATACTAAGAAGAGAAGACGAGATTGGGCTCGCAAAATTATTCAGGATGCAGAGAAATATGGTGCTACATATGGATCCTTCAGAGAAAGAAAGAGACCACGAACATACTCTAGTTATGTGTCATTGTTAAGTGACATTATTGATGCTGAGCCTACCAACTATGAAAAGGTTGCAAAGAAGAAATAATGGAAGGATGCCATGATTGAAGAGTACTAGTCCATTGTAAAGAATGATGTTTGGGATGTGGTTCTGAGACCAAAAGAGAAGAGAATGGTAAGTTCCAAGTGTATTTACAAGATGAATCATTCAACATATGGTAGCGTCGAGAAGTAAAAGGCAAGGTTCATGGAACATGGTTTCTCCCAGAAAGAAGGAATAGATTATGAGGAAACATTTTCTCTTGTGGTGAGATACACTTCAATTAGAGCTATACTTGCGATAGATGCAATAATGAAGTGGAAGGTACACCAGATGGACGTGAAGAAAACTTTTCTAAATGGTGTAATAGAAGAGGAAGTGTATGTGTTTCGACATTCCAAGTCACGAACCCCGAAATGATCTGAAGGTATTTCGACATTTCGCATTTCGACGTTTCGACATTTATGTGATGAAGTGTTTCGACACTCCAAGTCATGAACCCCGAAATGATCTGAAGGTATTTCGGCGTTTCGCATTTCGACGTTTCGGCATTTCTGTGATGAAGTGTTTCGACACTCCAAGTCACGAACCCCAAAATGATCTGAAGGTATTTTGACGTTTCGCATTTCGCGATTTCATCATTCTTGTTGTGAGTGTCCTTGACACCTCCAACTCTCGGTATCCAAAACTCCGAAATGGATTCAGATCAATGGTCCACGATCTCCCTTTGATCAACGACTCAGATTAAATTGTGGTTTCGCATTTCGCGATTTCGAAATGTTAGGGCACCTCTTTCCTTTGACTTTCCAGTCAACGAAATGTTGATCTGTGACCACGTGTCCTACCCGAAGATGGACGGTCCTCCTGCTTTCAGGATTTTGTAAGCCTGCTTCTCCTAGCACTTTAAAGAACGTGCATGTTCTCCTAGATCCAACGATGGTCGGACCCTGCACTTGGATCTAACACCCGAGATATGTCCTCCATCTTTGTGCTCCTCCTATCTGGATTCATATTTGAGGTTCATCGGGAATTCTGAATGGGATCCAATGATCACTGTTTCTCTTCATTGTTATGCTTCTGATCTTTCCATGCCATCATTGCTGCTGATCTTCCTTGCCTGCTTGTTTTCCATTGTTGTCTCCCAACTGTAAACTTGCCAAGGTCGCTACTATTCTTTCCTGTAACCATACCTTTGTCGTTGTTGTTCTTTCCATCAATAACTGTAAGCATGCTATCGTTTTTGTTGTTCTTTGCTGTAGACATGCCATCATTGCTGTTGTTCTTTCCATCAATGACAAGCACGCTCTTCTTGTAAACATGCCAACAATATCCCCCTTTGGCATTGATGGAAACCCTGAACGGTTGCGCTAATTTGTTTGGACCTCCAAATGTAGCATCCGGTCTGGACCACTCCTTTTCTCCCCCTTTGATATCAATGTCAAAGAAAACATGCTCCCCCGGAGCTGTTGCAGTATGTTTAAGAGGTATCAGATATTCAACCAACACAAACTCCCCCTGACATGATGGATTTTCTTATTTGAGTCCTGCAGAATATTTGTATCTAAACCAGAGTCTTCTCCTTCTGATTCTTGGACCTGTTCATCTTCAACTTTCGCTGTATCCTCTGCAGAATACTCAATATTTCTCACCTCTCTTACTAGGACTCCTTCATCAACTTTTTCTTGTCATAACTGGATGACTCCCCCTGTCACTGTTATCTCTCTGCTTCTAACTATTTTTCCCTTTTGTTCCTAAAAGGTTAGCTTTCCTTGACAAGGTATTTCCTTTTTGTTATCTCTACAGGATGTCATGTATATCATTTTGTAAAACAAAATGCTGTTGTTGAAGATGTTGTTGTCCTGCTGACACATTGCGTAATTGTAGCTCATACTTTTCAAACAACCCTTGTATCTCCCCATTGATTCTCATCAATCTCTATTACTGCAATTTCATTTTTCTTCCATGATGCATACAATCCAAGGATTTTATGACCATATTCATTCACAAGAAAAAACCGCTACAACCACTCTCATACCTACTTTTCTTTTTCACAGACGAAGGACATGTATCAGGTTTCTTAGGAGTGCTGATTTCTTCCTTGTTGTATCCAATACCAGATTTGTCATTTGGTGATCTCTGACTATCCAAAAGATGATCCAGGGTCATGGAGCTGTTTAAGAACTTGCTTTGGGTGTTTGACTTCTCAACCTTCAAAATTTCAGCTTCCATCTTATGAAATGATTCTTCTTCTACTTCTTCCATGGGATAGATGCTAACTAAAAATTCTTTTATTGTATTTGTGTCTTCTTATTTACTTGCAGGGGAGGATTCAATATCAAGATCATTAATTGTCCTTATGCCTTTATTCACCACTTGTCCCAAGTTTACATTTACCTTACACTCTTTGGACGTGAACACCTCTTCACTGCCTCTGTCACACTTTTGACTTGTACTGAGCAAATTATGTTTCAGACCATCCACAAGCAGAACGTACTGGGCATCTCCTTTGTCATTACTCAAACTCACCATCCCTCTATCCTTGATTTTACCTGGTTCATCATTTTCAAGGATCACATTTCCTGTTTTTCTTTTACTTATGGACATAAGCTTATCCTTGTCTCCAGTCATGTGTTTGGAACATCCACTGTCTATATTCCCGGAGGCCTTTTGTTTTTGAGTTGAAAGTGCTAGACCACATTTTTTACTGTCTTTCCTTTTCCATGTGCTGGCCTTTCTATCTAAGAACTTTATCCTTGGATCTGATTTGTAATTCTTCAGATGGCAGTTTGCAGCTTTGTGGCCAAAGTTGTGACAATTATAGCATTCAATCTCATTATTTAATACGTTAAAGTTATTGTTGCAGCGTTGTCTACTCATTGTCTGTTTATTATTTCTTGACCTCCTCAGTTGCATGTCTCTAGACTTAATTTGGAAATTTGCAATCTGTGATGGTTTGTTACTTGGATGTATCATTCTTTGTTGTGGCAGATATTTATTCCTTGGAAATCTTAATTGCTCATGTGTAAGTCTTAAGGAACAATTTACAACTTTGTGACCAAAGTTGGAACAGTAGAAACAATATCCATAGAAAAATTCTTTGTACTTGGAAAATGGTTATCTTCTTTGAGCAAATCAATTTCTTCCATGTTGATGATTTCCTTGAGCACGGAGTGTATTATTTCCTTGTTCTATAGATTCAGTTCTGGCACCTTTTTCTTTACTCTTCCTGGGTGGTTGATTATCTTCCTTTGTTTCTGCAGGTTTGTTGTCGTCATTGGTTGTAGATTTGACAAACTTGATGAAGTCTTTGTTACTTGGATGACCACTACTTGATCCCTCTTCATAACCCAAACCTATTTTCAACTTTGGATTCCTTTGATGATTCAGAATGGTGGATAATACTTCTGAGGCTTTGATACTTGACAGATTCTGATGATACAAGGCTTGAAACTTCTCCAACTCTTTCCTAGTTTTCACTACTTCTTCTTCCAGAGCTTTACAACTTGCCTTCTTTTCTGATAATTGTTGTTTTAGAATGTCCTCAATTTTCTTTGCCTCTTCTAATTCCACTTTTAGCAGGGCAAAGTATTCATCAGGCTGTTTACTGTCTTTCTCGAACTGTATCAACAATTGTTTTTTCTTTCTGTTCTTAATTCTGAGTTTGTCAATCTCTTCCAGTGCACTGATCAGTTCTCCTTCCATATCAACCACAACTTCTTCTTCATTAGCCTCACTTCCTGTGATTTTATTATCATAATCATCTTGGGCCATAAGCATGAAGTCATTGTCCTTATCTTCACACGAGGAGTCACTATCTATGTCTTCTGAAGAGTTAACATTGTTTACACATACACTTTTCTTTCTGCCAAATCTCTTAGGTTTGAACTTCTTTTCACCTTCAGAGTTCTGATCATGTTTCTTGTGTGGACATTTATTTGCAAAATGACCTATCTTGCCACAATTGAAACATTTGAAGGGAAACTTACCTTGGTACTTGCCTGATCCTTTCTTTAGTCTTCTCACGAATTTTGCTTCAATTTCATTAGGCTCATAATCTTCATTCTTATCTGCTTTAAATTATGCTTCTCTAGAGGTGGGTTTATCTGTAACTATCCTCATTTCATATGCAGTCAACGTTCCTAGAAGTTGATCAAAATCCAAAGCCTTTATATAATTAAGTTCTTCTATAACTGAGACCTTTGGGTTGAACCTATCTGGCAGAGATCTCAAAATTTTCTTAACTGAAGAGGGTTCCTCAATTTTTTCACCAAGTGCTTTCATTGCATTTACTAGTTCTTCAATTCTCAGAAAATACTTCCCAGTGGTTTCATATTCTTTCATCTGTAGCTTTTCAAACTGTACTTTGTAGGTTTGAAGCTTGGCATCTTTTACCTTCTCATTACCTTCATAACTGCTAATGAGTTTGTCCCACATTTCTTTGGCAGTTTCTAAATGCATAATTTTTACAAATTCTTCTTCTGCAAGCCCACTCAAGATAGCATTCATAGCCTTAGTGTTGAAGATGAATTCTATCTTGTCATCCTTATTAGCTAGTACAACTAGATTTGCATAGCCAGTATCTACCACATCCCAGACATCTACACCTAAAGCCATTATGTAGGCTCTCATTCTAACTTTCCAGAAGGCAAAGTTTGTTCCATTGAATAGAGGGGCCTTATTGGTTGAATTTACTTCATGGATTGACATGTTTAAGCTCTAGGATCTACCCTTAGATAAAAGGGGCTGGCTCTAATACCAATTGTTGGAAAACTGAGAAGGGGGGGGGGTGAATCAGTTGTTACCGAGATGAAACAATTATGCTCATTTTAAATTCATTACAGAGGTCTCAATGATGATCACAATAATGCAGGGAAGTAAGCAATAGAACATTCATCATCATTCACACATATGAGATACACAGAGACATATATTTCCTGAGGAAACCCATAAAGGGTAAAACCTCTTCTTCTTTATATGATAAGTAATATTTACATTCTGTACATTATCATACTTATGACCACCAACTCATAATGAGGCTACAACCTCTATTTTACAAGCTGCTACTTGCTGAGAGCACCAACTCTCTGGATTCTCTAGCACCCACGAGAAGGAAGCACCAACTCCCTGGTTTCTCTAGCACCCGCTAGAAGGAAGCACCAACTCCCTAAGAGTTCCAGCACCAATTGGATGGAAGCACCAACCTCCTAAGAGTTCCAGCACCAACTGGATGGAAGAACCAACTTCCAGTTACAGAGGCACCTACTTGTATATCAGAGAACCAATGTTCTCCCTTGCACCACCCTACCACCCTAGTTTCTCTGGCTGCAACCATATGGAAGCTACAACTCCATGTGTTCAAGCACCCACTTGAACCTCTGAGGACAACAATCCTCCCTAGCACCTCCCAACCACCCTGAAATATCAATCTTTGCTACTGAAACTTATTACAGTGATATAATGTTCATCAATATCTTACCAGTCTCATCATTGTTCTGCTACACTACCCTGCTCTATCTGCCTCACTGTCTTCTTGCACACATGCCTTGCGCTTTCTATTCTTATGCCTTTTATGCTCTGTGCGCCATGTCCATTCAATGCACCATTCCTCTTTTGTGTATTTCAGCTGCTGCACACTGCCTCCTTCTACATGCCTGAATCCTTCTCAACAACTGCCCTCATCTCTTCTTTGTTCTACATTCTCATAGTCTCTATGCACCTTGTGCATGCTATATGCACAATGCTTCTGCATGCTCTCTCCGCGCCATTGTTCTCCACATCGGGATATACACTGCCACTCCACATTTCCACTGCTTCACTCCCTCTAGCATCAACACACTCTCTCTGTTCTGCATGTTCTCCTCGTGTCGAGTCCTCTTTCTGATCATCATGGAAATTCCTCAACTTTTCTGGCGGTTATACCCATGCGTTCATCATCACTGGGTTTTATGCTGAGATTCCTTAGCTTGTCTAGCAGTCGAGACTCTTCATCTTCTCTATCATAGTCGAGATCATCCTCTCTGTTGCAGTTACAGGCGTCAACACTCTTCCATCTGTCAGTCGCCTCTATGAACAATCTCCATTCCACTAGCATATTCCTTGAGACTCTTCAGCTCCTCTGGCAATCACACTGAGGCCTCTTTGATTTTTCTGTGCAGAAACAATCAGTGGTTTTTGGAAGTTACATTGTGAACCTCTTGAGCCTTATGCCTTTGGCACCTTTCACCTTTCCTTTCACATGTGGCCTCAGGTGGTGACCACACGCTTGTTCAGAAGGTGCTTTCGCGATTCACATTTCGACAATTCTTGTTGTGAGGCATATCGACTCTCCAAGTTGTGATCTCTGAAATGGAGATTAGCTTCATGTTAGGTCCTCCCTTGAGCCTTCGTCGATGTGACCATAGGTTATGACCAGGGGCCAATTTTGAACACGCATTTTGCATTTTGTGTTTTGAGGATTCCGTGAAGAGTCTCCTCGACTCTCCATGTCCCAAACTTTGAAATGGAGCTTGTCTCTTCAAGCTCTTCTCTACAACTCTTCGACAATGTGACTACTGACGGTGACCAAGTGCTTATCCATAAAGTGCTTTCACAATTTCGCATTTCGACATTCCTATGATGAAGGGTCTCAACACTCCAAGTTGCAATCACTGAAATGGAGCTTGGTTGCACTAGCTCCTTTACCCATCTCCCGCAGATGTGACCACTAGATGTGACCACGGCCTTATTCGAAAATGCATTTCGATGTTTCGGCATTTCTGTGATGAAGTGTTTCGACACTCCAAGTCACAAACCTCGAAATGATCTGAAGGTATTTCAGCGTTTCTCATTTCGGCGTTTAGACATTTCTGTGATGAAGTGTTTCAACACTCCAAGTCACGAACCCCAAAATGATCTGAAGGTATTTCTACATTTTTCATTTCGGCGTTTCGACATTTCTGTGATGAAGTGTTTCGACACTCTAAGTCATGAACCCCAAAATGTTCTGAAGGTATTTCGGTGTTTCACATTTCGTGATTTCATCATTCTTGTTGTGAGTGTCCTTGACACCTCCAACTCCTGGTATTCGAAACTCTGAAATGGAGTCAGATCAATGGTCCACGATCTCCCTTTGATCAACAACTTAGATTAAATCATGGTTTCTCATTTTGCGATTTCAAAAGGTTAGGGCACCTCCTTCCTTTGACTTTCTAGTCAGCAAAATGTTGATCTGTGACCACATGTCCTGCCTGAAGATGGACGGTCCTCCTACTTTTGGGATTTTGTATGCCCACTTCTCCTAGCACTTTAAAACGTGCAGGTTCTCCTAGATCCAATGATGGTCGGACCCTGCGCTCAGATCTAATGCCCGAGATCTTTCCTCCATATTTGCGCTCCTCCTGTCTGGATTCAGATCTGACGGTCATCGGGAATTCTGAATGGGATCCAACGATCACCATTTCTCTTCATTGTTACACTTCTGATCTTTCCATGCCATCATCACTGTTGATTTTCCTTGCTTGCCTATTTTCCATTGTTGTCTCCCAACTGTAAACCTGCCAACGTCACTACTATTCTTTCTTGTAACCATACCTTCGTCATTGTTGTTCTTGCCTTCAATAACTATAAGCATGCTATCATTGCTGCTGTTCTTTCCTGTAGACATGCCATCGTTGCTGTTGTTCTTTCCATCAATGAAAAGCATGCTCTTCTTGTAAACATGCCAACAAATCACCCAGGGCATGGTGCGGTATAATTGACAGTTTCTTGATGAGCTTGGGATTTACCAAGAGTAAAGCATATTCCAACCTTTACTACAAGGTTGTGGATAGTGGACCTGTGATATTATTGTTATATGTGGATGACTTGTTTCTAACAAAATATGATAATCTCATCACTTAGAGTAAGAGGAAGCTTGCTACAGAGTTCGAGATGAAAGACCTGGGTATGATGTATTATTTCTTAGGTCTAGAGGTATGACAAAAATTGAGTGAGATTTTCCTTAACCAAGGAAAATATGCTGTAGATATTCTGAAGAGATCCAGAATGATGGATTTTAAAGCCATGCCTACATTGATGGTGAAAAATCTGAAGTTATTGAGTGATACATATCCAGAGATAATGGATTCCACCATGTATAGAAAGATGATTGGTTCGTTGATGTGCTTAACGAACACACAGTCAAATATATGTTTTGTGGTGAATACATTGAGTTAGTATATGGTTGAGTTGAGACATGTTCACTTGATTTCAACAAAACATGTGATGAGGTACCTGAAGGGTACAATTGACTATGGAATCAGATATGTTTCAGATTGTGAGATAAGCCTGCAAGGCTTTATTGATTCAGATTGGGCCGATAGTATTGTAGACCTGAAGAGTACATTTGGATGTTGCTTCATTTTGGGATCACCTATGATCTCATGGTTTAGCAAGAAGTATATGAGTGTGGAACTCAGTATGACTGAGGCATAGCATATATCAACATGTTCATCTAGGAAGTAGTGTGGCTTCGAAATCTACTTGAAGGATTTTTTGATCTCAAGTTAGAGGTGACTTGTATTTGGTGTGACAACTAGAGTTGCGTGAAGTTGTCAGAGAACCCGATGTTTCATGACAAGTCCAACCATATCGATATGAGGTACCATTATATAAGAGATATGGTGTAGAAGGGAGCAGTGAAGCTCCAGTATGTCACTACATATGAGCAGGTAATAAATGTGTTGACCAAGCATCTGTTGAGATTGAAGTTTGTGTACTTCAGAGACAAGCTTGTTGTGGTCCAGAAGGAATTTCCTAGTAAGAGGGAGTGATGAGTTACATATGCGATTCCAGGGTAGTAGCATCACCATGTGGCAGTAGAAGTGGGTAGTCATTCATTAGGGACATTACTGACTATGGAACCAGTCATCATGACCTCACACAAGATCAATATATGTTGAGCCTTTGGGGCTGACGAGTTTCCCAGATTTTCAAGCTGGAAGGCTAACATGTGTGGTTGGAGGTGTTTCCTATCCTTGGGCTAGATGGGTAGTGTGTGCACACTACATCACCTAATCCTTGTGATTATATGCCTCGTCATTGTGGACTGATTGCCTGGTGTGCCAACCAAATCTTACTAGTTCTTTATGAACTAGATGTTAGATTATGTGTGAGTTGACGAGTTACTAATTCTTTATGAGCTAGATGCCAGATTCTGTGTGAGCTGGTGAGTTACTAGTTACTTATGAACTAGATGTCACATTTTGTGTGAGCTGATGAGTTAATGGTTCTTTATGAACTAGATGTCATATTCTATGTGAGATGACAAGTTACTAGTTCAATATGAGCTAGATGCCAGATTCTATGTGAGCTAGTGAGTTGAAGCCCCGTGATGACATAAATCCCGGAAGGATGATGAGACCCTGGATGCATGACATGGTTACAAAACTTCTTCAATATAGATTTGTGGAAATTAAACAAGTCAATGGTCAAGTTTACATAAGTGCAGAAGCAGTCATGATGATCGTGCCAGAAGAATACCTTCCTTGCTAAAAGGGAGTGTTGAAGTTTGAGTAGCTTTGAAACATATTCTTATTGTATCTATATTGTACTTTTAATGGCTTCATGTCATATGATAGGTGGCATTGTTGGCTGACGTGGATGTCGATTCCTTAGCGGAGCCATCCGATGGTGTAAAGTTGCGGGTGCGGCGTTGTTGGCAGGGAAATTCACTGGAAAACCTCTGCTGAGATGAGGGTCTTCTAGCTATCGCTATCAACGATGAAGTGCAATGGCATACCCTTCACCTACATATATGAAATAAAAATGCACTCACCTTCCTCTAGCTCGTATGGTTCACCGAACTAGAGCTTGGTTGTAGCAACGGTAGTAGTGGGTTCTACATCAATGATCCATCTCCCCCTTTATGGTTCATACTTAGAGTCGAAACCCTCATCTGATTCAGAGGATTTCACCTCAGCCACTAGCGACTGCTTCGAGTGGAAATCAACAGTGTTATTCCAGGGGCTCTTATGGAAGTCACACCACTTCCTGGTATCTTTCTTTCTCTTTTCGGTGTCCTTCTTTGCTTACGGCTTGGACTGGTTGTATTGAGGTTGTTTGTCTTTGCTCTTTCCTTTGTTTTGCAGGTTGGGGATGTCCTTTCCTGGCTTTTGCTGTGAGGGGTTCCCAGGCCCAAATTTTCACATCTTTTGTTTGAGCTTCTGCTCGATTTTGATGACATATCGGTAGGTCACGCCCAAGGATGATATGTCCAGAAACTCCATTTTGGCCTGGATGTATCTATGTAGACCACCGTGATACTTGAGAACCAGATGTCACTCAGAATCTTTGATACCCATCTTGGTGCACAAGGTATGGAAGATATTTGTGAACTCGGGCACCACTTGGTCTCTTTTCTGCCGCAACATGGTCCATTTTGTGTACATGTCGTCATAACTTCCAAAATAGTAGTATTGTTCCTTAATAGCATCCATGAAGGACTCCCATGTGACTATGATTGTAAATAATGAGGGTTCCTCTGTTTCCTTTTGCTCATAGAAAGTTTCCCACCAATATTTGACATGGAGGACGATTTTGAGGAGCACAAAAGTAATCTTTTCTCTATTCGAGAAGTTATGGAAAGAGAAATACCCTTCTATCAGATTCAACCATTTTTCTACTGCATCTACATCTATCTAACCTTCAAATATAGGAATATCTAAGTTGATTTGTACCTTGAAGGGGGCGACACCTCCATTTGAGGAAGATTCATCACCTGTTGGTAGCCACCGAAGGATTTGCGCAAAACTTTCCATCTTCTTGTTCCTCTATTGCATGAGGGCTTCCTCAAGCAACATTTTGAAGGGATATTTTGTCCCATTGTATTTCTTTTCTTCTTCCATGAGAGGTCGTTTAGGTGTGCGAGATATTTTTTCCTAAAGAGAAACAAGCGCGAGACCCAATTCTTTGTACCCTGACCTCGTTGGGGACATGCATTAAGAATGACAAGAAGACCGCTCTGATACCACTGATCCAAAATATATTTGCAGAATGAAATGAATACAGATTATTATCAAAAGATGCTTAACAAAGAATAACATATATACAGTAAAATTGGTTTCTATTCAATAAGGAAAGAAGTTGAAACTGTAAAATGCAGCGGAAATAAGCTTGCTAGAATGGTGGCGGCTTATCTTTGAGAAGAGATGTGACAATTGTGCTCATTCGCAAGAAGATGATAACAATCAGGCTCTGAAGTATTTTTTACAATAAACAAGAATGTCAAAAACCCTAGACATCTAAAAAACCTAACCCTAGGAGATGAAGAGACAAAAGTCATGTGGGCCCTGTTTGGGGAAGTTAGTACATCAACTTCCCGGGGTCGTAACTTTTGCATACGATCTTCGTTTTAGGCGCATGATAGCCCGTTGGAAAGGTCTATCTGAGGAATGCAATTTTTTTTGTTATCTATCAAAGGTCAATTTGATTGTGGTGAGCCCTAAAAAACGTTGTTTAGGGCCTCAAAATGACCCCGCAATTCAGGGACCCAAAAACTAGGGAAAAAACTGGCAAACTAGAAAACTGCCAAAATGAGCCAGTTGGAATAGGTGGGAGGCCACTGACATCCATCTGGATTACTTCACACCCAAACCACCACCGGGGGCCTGCTTGCCCTCGAACCCCGTAGGGGGGGTAACCCTCCCCCCTACACTCCCCCGCATAGAGGAGTGTACATTATTTCGGGATGTAAAGTCTTCATGGGGTATAAACACAGTTGAGAACAAAGACCTATGAATCAAGAATATAATCAGGCTCCACAACTAACATATCCATTCCTTTGTCCTTCCTTCCCTCTGTTGATATCTCTCTCTCCCTCTCCCTCCCCTCCCCTTCCCCTCTCCCCCCATCTCTCTTTACCTCTCTCTTCCTGTCTCCTCCCATCCATCTCTCTCACTTTCTCCCTCCTTCCCCCTCTCTATCCCTCCCTCCTCTCTCTCTACCCCTCTCTCTCTATCTCCCTCTTTCTTGATCAATATCTTTCCCC
>ML806720.1:77149-95078 GCA_009831015.1 Picea engelmannii
TTGTTTGTTTGTAGAACAAAAAAACTCCTATCAAAAATTTAATTGGTAAAGTATACCCTACCTATTCATATTTAAATATTATATTATGCATAATTATTAAATCCAAGAATCCTACTTAAATGTGTTTGAATTTGGGGTTATACAAATTTTATATGACGTATAATATTTTTCATGCTAATTTAATTTTAATAAAATTCAACTATTTATATTAAAAAAAAAAATTGGTTAGTTAGAAATTTATATTACCTTCACTGCATTGATTTCCAAATACAAAATAGTTGACCTAAGTGCAAGTGCAAAAGCTACCAAAAATGGAAACCAGCTTCGTCTTAAAGTCTTCAAAAGTTTGCTCTTTGGGCCAAAATGGACATTTCCAATATTACTGCACTGTCTACAAAACAAGCCTAGAAGCACAGGAAATAAAAAACTAGATAAACTAAGATAAGGTCATAAACGAAAAACATAGTCGGGAGGTTTAATCAAACGCCAAGAGGAGCACTGTTGTCATTGCACCGAGGAGACTAGCCAAACTGGAGCAAAGGCACGTTGATATCGACATTGTTGGCTTGCCTGTGGATATGAAAGCGAGTCATATAACTCCGCTAATTTCCATTCCATCAGCTCCTGACGGAATAGTTGTTCTGCCATGTCCCTCCACAGGTCAAAAATCAAATGTAGTTGTTCATCTGAAAACCTTATAGGAGTATTCTCTGCTTTAGTCCAACTGTACATCTCCTCTAGAGTTGGAGACCTATTACTCCTGTTTAAAGAAGTAAACTCCTCTGGTTGGACACTTCTCTCACAAGGCGAGACTGGGACATTCTCATTTTCATAAATTATCATAAATTTATTTTAAATTCGAAAATTAAACAAAGGTTTGAATAGAGATGAGTGTGTTTTATGTTATTTGGGTTAGAGATTGTGTGGATTTTTTTGTAAGAGATGTTTAAAAATAAAATTAATTAATATATATTAAATTATTATAAATTTGAATTAAAATTTTTTAATAAATTTTTTAATATTTTAAAATAAAGGATATATAATTAAATGATAAAAAAGTTATATTAGATTTAAGTTATTATCATGAACTTTAAAAAATTTATGAGAAATTTTTATTTTTATTATATTTGGTTTTGATAAATAAAAATTTACTTTTTCAAGACAAATTATGATCGATAAAACAAATTTAGTGATTTTTTTTTATATTCAAATTTTTACAATAAAATCCGATAATTCAATTTATGTTGATTTTCCATAAATTTCTTCCTTCACCTTCTCTACACTATTTTTTTCCATTTAAACACTGCATCTATTAAAATAGCTTGCACACACATTAAAAATACATATTAAAAAATAAATGAAAAACAAATATTAAAATAATCTTTACTACTTCATTTTTTTTCTTTAGTAATAGTTTCTTTCCTTTTTAAAGTTGATTTTTATTTTTATTTTTATTTTTTAACAATACCCATTATTATCATTATCATTATTTGTATAGTTCATGTGATTGCGATTTTAAATTTTAATGTACAATTAGTAGTAATTTCTTTCCTTTTTAAAGTTGATTTTTATTTTTATTTTTTAACAATACCCACTACTATCATTATCATCATTATTTGTATAGTCCATGTGATTTTGAATTTTAATGTGCAATTAAATTAAACAAAGGAAAATAATTTATGTTTTCCTTAAAAAAGGAGCAATTAATTAATAATTGTTTGAGAGATGTGTTGTTTTATTATTACTATTCATGATCGATTAGTAAAGTTATTCCTTTTGAAGAATAAAAGTTTTCATCCTATATAGTAAAAGTGTATATTGGTATATAATACCCACCTATTATTAATTGTAAAGTTGACTTAAATTTAATGTGCATTTAAATTAAATAAAAATATTTCAAGTTTTTTTTACATTGATCCTTAATTAAACAAACAACTTAATTGCATTTAGATTAAATAAAAAGATTTCACGTTTTTTTTTACATTGATCTTTAATTAAACAAACAACTTAATTGTTAGTACAATTATTTGGTGATACTATCTTGGATACAATTTATAGAAATCAATGTGAAGAGAGTTGAACCAATAAGATGGAATATTGTAGAATTAATGATATATATCCTATAATATTAATATTGAATATCTTATTCATTATTAATATGTGATAATGTTTTGTTAAATTTTATTCAATTAATAATTAATATTTATTTTTATTTTTCATTTTTCATGTACCCTTGTTCCCTGATATACATCTTGCACTCAACATTTCCGTCATATATATTTTGCACCC
Source organism: Picea engelmannii (assembly GCA_009831015.1). Taxonomy (NCBI): domain Eukaryota; kingdom Viridiplantae; phylum Streptophyta; class Pinopsida; order Pinales; family Pinaceae; genus Picea; species Picea engelmannii. The sequence goes on from ML806720.1 coordinate 79,439, forward strand.
AAAAATTTTGTGATACACATTTGAAGACAACACTTCCGTCATTTGCAATTATTTTATATTAATATTAATAAATAAACTATAAATTAAATTTATGATATCTATCCTATAATATTAATATTAAATATGATATTCATTATTAATATGTGATAATGTTTTGTTAAATTTTATTCAATTAATTATTCAATTTATTTTTATTTTTATTTTTAATTTTTCATGTCCAGAGTGTTCCCTGATATACATTTTGCACCCAACAATTACAACTCCTGATTAACGAAGTTGCAGGTTCACATTTATAGTCATGCTTATGTATCACGAGTCAAACCCCATGACTAAACATGAGATTTAGTAATTTATAAAATATTATAACATTGTACCAAGATTTATAGTAATTTATATAATGCTATAACACCTTTTACTTAAAGAATAGTATAAGGACAACATTGAATAACTCTATCATAATTTTACAACTACCTTTTCTACTTCTATTAACAAGTTCTCTTTCGAGGTATCCTATAAAAAGAATAATAGAACGACCAACCCTCGGTATGATAAAGAATGTAAAATTGCTAGGAAATCCATTAGGGATGCTTCTAACGAGTCCTTAAAACTTGATAAGATAATTACGTACAAAGCCCTAATTAAAAGGAAAAAAAGATAAAAGGCAAGAGCAACTTTCACAACTATACAAGTTGGATCCTAAGAAGTTTTGGAGCCAAATTCTAAAACACAATACTAAAGAAAATAATAGGATTCCCTTAAGGACTTGGAATTCCTACCTTAAAAGTCTTTACGAGTTCCCTAATTCCATGGACACCATTCCTATTGTCCCTACAAAGGAATAAGTTTTTTCTTTAGATGACATAGAGTTAGGGGTTTAGCGAATCACAAATAGGAAAGCTAAGGACATTGAAGGCTACCAAGATGAAAATTTTAAAATCGGATGGTCAATCCTTATCCCTCACATACACAAGCTCTTCAATTTAGCAGTCAAGTAGATTCCCTAAACCTTGGATGCAAAGCCTCATTGTTCCTATTTTTAAAAATGGGGATAGAAACATTCCCTTTAATTATAGAACCATTATGATTAGCCCAATTTTAGCAAAGCTTTATGGAATTATTTTGGAAAATAAGATTAGCCTTTGGCTAGAAAGTCATGGTAAAAAAGATAAAGGCCAGGCCGGGTTTAGGAGATATCATTCAACTGTGGACCATATTGTTACCTTTAGGATCATTGCATAGGAGTTCTGCAATACTAAAACCAATCTTTTTTGTTGTTTTGTTGACTTTAGAAAATTTTTTGACATGGTTCCTAGGAAAAACCTTTGGAATAGGTTGGAAGAGATAAAAGTGTCTCTCGAGTTGAGGGCTGCTGCAATAAGGATGTATGAGAATGTTATTGCTAAGTTTAAAAACACTGAGGGCTAGTCAAAAGAGATTAACTGCAATATCAAAGTCAAACAAGGTTGTCCCTTGTCACCTACCCTTTTTGGCATATACATTGACAAGTTAGAAGAATGCTTGGAAAAAGCAAGTTGTGTCAGCCCTACTCTCATTGGTATAGTCATCAATCTTCTTCTTTATGCCGATGATATCTTTCTTATGGCAAGCAGTCCCCATGATCTTGAAAACCAACTAAGAATACTCAAGGATTTTTTCTCCAATATGGGTATGACTGTTAATACCAATAAGACTAAGGTCATGATTATTAAATCCAATAAGATCCCTTATGATACCTTTGTATATGACAAAAAAAACTTGGAGGAAGTGACTTTATACAAATATCTTGGAATCGATATTCACCACAAGGTCAATTTTAATTATAACATTGAGAAAATGTTTATTGGGGGATGGAAAACTTATTATGGGCTTGAAACAATTGTAAATCAGTTGATCTTTGGAGTTGGGATAAGAAGAAACTCTTCTTTGAGACTCTTGTTACACTTGTCATTCTTTATGGATGTGAAGTTTGGGGTTGTAGTGTCTCTCGTGAATCCTGGAGAAAGATAGAGCAAATACAAAAGAATTTTATAACCTATAATCTCAAAATTAAAGGAAATACGCCCTATCCCATCCTCCTCTCCCCCATTGAGAGCATGGCTATGACTAGATACCTAATGTATAAGAACAAGTTAAACAACATGGAAGACAAGAGACTACATAAAATTGCTTCAAAATCAAGTCATAACCACCATCGACTCAAGCGAGGATGGCATAAAGACACTCGGTCTTGGCTAAGTTATTGGGGAATCATGGAAGAAACCATTTTGCAGAATAAAGATACTATTAAAAAAACATCAAATCAAAATTTAAGGAGAAAATGTGGTATGATAAAGAGTTAGAGGAAAAAAGAAAATTAAGGTATTATAAAGATGTAATCAACCCTAATCTAGAAGATCAAAATTATTTATCTATTTTGCAAGTGTAAAGAAAAAAATAAGCATTGCTAAGATAAGAACAAATTCTCATGAGCTCCATAGTGAAACTAGGCGTTGGTCAATTCTTAAAACGCCATGGGATGAAAGAGTGTGTCACCTTTGTGACACTAAGAAGGTTGAAGATGAAAAAGACTTTCTCTTAGATTGTCCCACTTATACCCATATTAGATCTCATTTTCAAAATATTTATCACACTACCAACCTTCCTAACCTCTTAATTCAACAAAAGTATGGTGATCTTGGAAAATTTCTCTTAATGCTTTTCGAGCACAGAAAAAAAATTCTAAAGAATCACAAGTAATCACTTACCCTCTTAAGGTCCATAGACGTTAATAATCATCATCATCATAAACAATTATTTAAATTTTATTCAATATTATTTTTAATGTTTTTAAATGTAAATTTGGAATTTTGGAATTTTGATTTTGTTTATGATAATAAATGTTTGTACTTAGAAATTGATCTTTCTTGACTTTAGAGTTAAAATGTATATATACTTGTATATACTATTTTATATTAATATAAATAAATAAACTATAAAGTAAAATTAATGATATCTATCCTATAATATTAATATTAAATATCGTATTCATTATTAATATGTGATAATGTTTTGTTAAATTTTATTCAATTAATTATTCACATTAATTTTTATTTTTCATTTTTCATGTCCATAGTGTTCCGTGATATACATTTTTCACCCAACACTTCCGTCATATACATTTTGCACCCAACAATTACGGACAATTACGAACTGGTTGATTTAGTAATTTATAGAATATTATAACATTGTACCAAGATTAATAATAATTTATATAATGTTGTAACACTTTTTACTTAAAAAATAGTATAAACAATTATTTAAATTTTATTTAATATTATTTTTAATGTTTTTAAATGTAAATTTGAAATTTTGATTTTGTTTATGATAATAACGGTTTGTACCTAGAAATTGATCTTTCTTGACTCTAGAGTTAAAATGGATATATACTTGTATATACTATTTTATATTAATATTAATAAATAAACTATAAATTAAATTTATGATATACGTCGAGACTGTTCTGTGTTATACATTTTGCACCCAACACTTTTGTCGTATGCATTTTGCACCCACAACATGAGATTTAATAATTTATAAAATATTATAACATTGTACCAAGATTTATAGTAATTTATATAATACTATAACACTTTTTACTTAAAGAATAGTATAATCAATTATTTAAATTTTATTCAATATTATTTTTAATGTTTTTAAATGTAAATTTGAAATTTTGATTTTGTTTATGATAATAAATGTTTGTACCTAGAAATTGATCATTCTTGACTTTAGAGTTAAAATGGATATAAACTTGTATATATTATATTATAATAATATTAATAAATAAACTATAAATCAAATTTATGTTATCTATCCCATAATATTAATATTAAATATCTTATTAGGTATTAATATGTGATAATGTTTTGTTAAATTTTATTCAATTAATTATTCAAATTTATTTTTATTTTTCATTTTTCATGTCCACTTGTTTGATAGACATTTTGCACTCAACACTTCTGTCATATACATTTTGCACCCAACAGTTACACAGTCGTAGGTTTGCAGAGTCGGGGGGTTCACATTTATAGTCATGCTTATGTATCGCGATTCACATTTATAGTCATGCTTATGTATCACCCCGATCGACTGCAACATGAGATTTAATAATTTATAGAATATTATAACATTGTACCAAGATTTATAGTAATATATATAATGCTATAACACTTTTTACTTAAATAATAGTATAAACAATTATTTAAATTTTATTTAATATTATTTTTAATGTTTTTAAATGTAAATTTGGAATTTTAAAATTTTGATTTTGTTTATGATAATAAAGGTTTGTATCTATAAATTGATCCTTCTTACTATAGAGTTAAAATGAATATATACTTGTATATACTATTCTATATTAATATTAATAAATAAACTATAAACTAAATTAATGATATCTATCTTATAATATTAATATTAAATATCGTATTCAGTGTTATACATTTTGCACCCAACAATTACAGAGTCATGGGTTCACATTTATAGTCATGCTTATGTATCACGAGTCTGACCACTACGAACAACAATATGAGATTCAATAATTTAAAGAATATTATAACATTGTACTAAGATTTATAGTAATTTATATAATGATAATGATGATGATGATGATTAACATCCACTAAGACCTAATTGGTGTATCGAACCTTAAGAGGGTAAGTGATTACTTGTGATTCTTTAGAATTTTGTTTCTGTGCTCGAAAAACATTAAGAGAAGCTTTCCAAGATCACCATACTTTTGTTGAGTTAAGAGGTTAGGAAGGTTGGTAGTGTGATCGATATTTTGAAAATGAGATCTAATATGGGTATAGGCTAGACAATCTAAGAGAAAGTTTTTTTCATCTTCAACCTTCTTAGTGTTACAAAGGTGACACATTCTTTTATCCCATGGCGTTTTAGAAATTGACCAATGCCCAGTTTCACTATGGAGCTCGTGAGAATTTGTTCTTATCTTAGCACTGATTATTTTTTTCTTTACACTTGGCAAAACAGATAGATAATTTTGATCTTCTAGATAAGGTTGATTACATCTTTATAATACCTTAATTTTCTTTTTTCCTTTAAGTCTTTATCACACCACATTTTTTCTTTAAATTTTGATTTGACTTTTTTTTTAATAGTATCTTTACTCTGCAAAATGGTTTCTTCCATGATTCCCCAATAGTTTATCCAAGACCAGGCGTCATTATTCCATAATATAACACTATTTACTCAGAGAATAATATAAAAAATTATTTAAATTTTATTCAATATTATTTTTAAAGTTTTTAAATGTAAATTTAGAATTTTGGAATTTTAATTTGTTTATGATAATAAATGTTTGTATCTAGAAATTGATCCTTCTTGACTTTAGAGTTAAAATGGATATATACTTGTATATACTATTTTATATTAATATTAATAAATAAACTATAAATTAAATTTATGATATCTATCCTATAATATTAATATTAAATATCGTATCCACTATTAAAATGTGATAATGGTTTGTTAAATTTTATTCAATTAATTATTCAAATTTATTTTATTTTTCATTTTTCATGTCCAGCATGTTCCATGATATACATTTTTCACACAACACTTCCGTCATATACATTTTGCACCCAACCATTACAGAGGGGGGTGGTTCACATTTATAGTCATGCTTATGTATCACAAGTCAAGTCCGATAGTGACATAAGATTTAGTAATTTATAGAATATTATAACATTGTACCAAGATTTATAGTAATCTATATAATGCTATAACACTTTTTACTTAAAGAATAGTATAAACAATTATTTAAATTTTTTTAATATTGTTTTTAATGTTTTTAAATGTAAATTTGGAATTTTTGAATTTTTTATTTTGTTATGATAATAAAGGTTTGTATCTAGAAATTGATCCTTCTTGACTCTAGAGTTAAAATGGATATATAGTTGTATATATTATTTTATATTAATATTAATAAATAAACTATAAATTAAATTAATGATATCTATTCTATAATATTAATATTAAATATAGGGGTGGTAGGTGCGGGGGGAGTCATATTTGATTCCGAGGGGAAAAAAATTGACCGATTACGCCTGAGGACTGGGTAGGATGTCAAACAACAAATCCGAGCTCCTTGCCTCATATATGGGACTCAAACTAGCCCATGACCTGTACATTCAAGGTCTAGCAGTTTTGGGGAATTCTGAAATCGTCATAAAGGATTTGAGAGGGATGCCTAGATCAACAAAAGCACCTCCCCAAATCATATTTGTGGCAATCAATTCATTTAAGAAAAAATTCATTCGTATAATCTTTTATCATATTTTGCGAAAGCAAAACACGGAGGCAGACAAAATGACAAAAGCTGCAAAAACTCTAGAACATAGCAGTCTCCGCACCAATCAAACTCTCTAATGTTTGGCTCCCCTAAAAGAGCTTGGGACTGTACCACGCCTTCACCAACAATATCAAGGCCTCGCCACTCCCCTCCCCTCATCACTCTCCCCCCTCCATCTCCTTCCCGAAACTTCCCCCCTCTCCTCTCATGTCCTGTCATCTCTCCCCACTCTAGGCATGTGGCACGTTGTCGACCACGTGCTACGCTCACCGCCCCCATGCTCAACACCCCCCACCCCATCCCCTCCCCCCCTCGCACGCAAAATCCCTACTTAAGCAGTTCTCTCACCCATCTCTCCGGATGACCAGATATGCTCTCCTTGCGTCATCTCAGGCCTCGCACCAGTGGACTCCTCCCCTTGCTCGTGGGTAATCATGGATACCCCGTTTTTATCATCCTATGGAGGCCTTCCTCCAGACTTGCCTAGACTCCTAGTAAGCACCCTCACACCTCTGAATCCCTTACTCTCCTCCCCCTTCACTCCTCCCGCGGACACGCTTTGCTCACCCTCTACGCCCTCCTGGCTCACAACGCAACAATGAGACGAAGAAACAATGACTAATGCACCTGCCCTATTTGCGCTCTGGAGGATATGTGGGGACAATTCCAGGGACTGCAGATTGAGTGTCGAAGAATAGAGAACCAGACAGACTCTAGGCATAGGGAACTTCAGTAAGAAAACCGGTGAATTCAAGAAACTGTGGCTGCAGTCCAAAATCAAATGCAGAGATTAGAACAAAGGCACAATCGAGAATTAACCATTTTGTTGCGGGGAGTAAATCGGAATACAAGGCAGCTCGAAGATCTCAACCAACGCCCTCCTCAGCATCCCGTTCACTCAGCAGGTATAGATGAGTCTTGGATCCCCTCCACCTTCCATTCAGTGGCCAACAATCAACATGACCAAATAGCCCCAGGATTTTCCGATCGCGTTTGGGATAGAGCAAACCAACAACACAGGGACACTGATCAAGCTGAGGAGAATGATGTGAGTGATGAAGCATGCCCCTCTCATCCTTAGCACAGGTTTTATGAATTGTAAACATCAGTTTTTGTTACATAGTTTCATAGCCATTTTTACATGGCAAGTTTGTAGTGCATACAACACAATGGTTATCAGACGCGCTGCTATAAGAAAGACGATCTATACTCTCGTCACTAGCAGAAAGATAGACCTACAGTCAACTCTTTTTTGTAATATGTCCATTTTTTTATAATATACAAATACCCGTTTCTGTTAAAAAAAATATTAATATTAAATATGTTTTGTTAAATTTTATTCAATTAATTATTCAAATTTATTTTTATTTTTCATTTTTCATGTCTAGCCTCTTCTGTGATATATATTTTTCATACAACAATCCGGTGAGGTTCACATTTATAGTCATGCTTATGTATCACCAGTACGACCTAGTAATTTATAGAATATTATAACATTGTACCCAGATTTATAGTAATTTATATAATGCTATAACACTTTTTACTTAAAGAATAATATAAACAATTATTTAAATGTTATTTGATATTATTTTTAATGTTTTTAAATGTAAATTTGGAATTTTGGAATTTTGATTTTGTTTATGATAATAACGGTTTGTATCTAGAAATTGATCCTTCTTGACTCTAGAGTTAAAATGGATATATACTTGTATATACTATTTTATATTAATATTAATAAATAAACTATAAATTAAATTAATGATATCTATCTTATAATATTAATATTAAATATCCTATTTAGTATTAATATGTGATAATGTTTTGTTAATTTTTATTCAATTAATTATTCAAATTTAATTTAATTTTTCATTTTTCATCCGTCATATACATTTTGAACCCAACAATTACGGAGTAGCGGGTTCACATTTATAGTCATGTTTATGTATCACGAGTCCGACCCCTACAGATGACAATATGAGATTTAGTAATTTATAGAATATTATAACATTGCACCAAGATTTATAGTAATTTATATAGTGCTATAACACTTTTTACTTAAAGAGTAATATAAACAATTATTTAAATGTTATTTAATAGTATTTTTAATGTTTTTAAATGTAAATTTGGAATTTTGGAATTTTAATTTTGTTTATGATAATAAAGGTTTGTATTTAGAAATTGATCCTTCTTGACTCTATAGTTAAAATGGATATATACTTGTATATACTATTTTATATTAATATTAATAAATAAACTATAAATTAAATTAAGAATATCTATCTTATAATATTAATATTAAATATCGTATTCAGTATTAATATGTGATAATGTTTTGTTAAATTTTATTCAATTAATTATTCAAATTTAATTTAATTTTTCATTTTTCATGTCGTTTGTTCCATGTTATACATTTTGCACCCAACACTTCCGTCATATACATTTTGAACCCAACAATTAAGGAGTAGCGGGTTCACATTTATAGTCATGCTTATGTATCACGAGTCCGACCCCTACAGACGACAATATGAGATTTAGTAATTTTAAGAATATTATAACATTGTACCAAGATTTTTATTAATTTATTTAAATTTTATTCAATATTATTTGTAATGTAAATTTGGAATTTTTATTTGTTTATGATAATAAATGTATGTACCTAGAAATTGATCCTTCTTGACTTTACAATTAAAATGGATATATACTTGTATATACTATATTATATTAATATTAATGAATAGACTATAAATTAAATTTATGATATCTATCCTACAATATTAATATTAAATATAGTATTCACAATTAAAATGTGATAATGTTTTGTTAAATTTTATTCAATTAATCATTCAAATTTATTTTTATTTTTCATTTTTCATGTCCAACTTGTTATGTAATAGCTTGTTCCGTGATATACATTTTACACACAATACTTCCGTCATATACCAAGATTTATAGTAATTTATATAATACTATAACACTTTTTAGTTAAAGAATAGTATAAACAATTATTTAAATTTTTTTCAATATTTTTTTTAATGTTTTTAAATGTAAATTTGAAATTTTGGAATTTTGATTTTGTTTATGATAATAAAGATTTGTACCTAGAAATTGATCCTTCTTGACTTTAAAGTTAAAATGAATAAATACTTGTATATACTATTTTATATGAATATTAATAAATAAACTAAAAATTAAATTTATGATAATATTAATATACTATTTTATTAACATATTTTATTATATATACTATTTTATTTTATATTAATATTAAATATCATATTCACTATTAATATGTGATAATGTTTTGTTAAATTTTATTCAATTAATTATTCAAATTTATTTTTATTTTTCATTTTTCACGTCCACAGTGTTCCATGATATACATTATGCACACAACAGTTCGGTCATATACATTTTGCATCCAACAATTACGGCGTAGCAACGAGAGATTTAGTAATTACATCGAAAATGTTATCTAGGAGGAGATTCCTCTCCCAACCTTCATCGTCCTGTCCAAAACGTATACGAAGCTGACATCTATTTATTAACATCGTCCAACCCTCTATGTCTACGTGTATTCTATTTCACCAACTCCCTTCACCGACTCCAACTCGTCTCCCTTGGGTGCAACGCTGGTCACTCACAACTCCTATACACAGTCTCAGCAGCCAAAGCTGAATAAATAGAACGACGAGAGAACTTGGGCGCCTACAGTAACGAATGTTTCATTACCCCTCGAAGCAGGAATGCGTTTGAGGATTCTGGATATAAGGAATCCGAGAACTCTGGACTTCACAAGCCTCGATGAACCTGCATACCGGTTTGTTTGTCATCACTGACATCTCGCACTTCATTGTCAAGAGGAATTTGTCTTCTTCTGAATGTTGGTTCTGCTGTAAAAGATTTATGGTTTCTGTGCCTTGATATTCAAACTTCTTTAGAAAAGTACTCCAGAACTCTTTCCTTACCATGGATTCAATATTTTTTATGAACTCTTCTCTGAATGTGAATGTCTTATAAAGATTTGAAATTACTGATCTGACCTGTTTATTCGATAGGAGCTTGACCCACGTCCCTTGATCAACAATAGCTCCACCAATTGACTCGAATTGTTTAAAAAGCTTGCCAAAATCAGCTGGCAGGTCACGCTCAACACTCTTCAAGTTCTCTGTTGTCAAAATCTTATGAATGAGAGGCATTCCAACTGAAGGCATTTGTTGAACAGTGCCCACTTTGGTAACCAGCAATGTTACAAAACCGATGTTTCTACGTAAACACTGCAATTTCTTGGGAATTAGAGACTCAACCCAGTTCTGAACAACGATGGAACTGCTATTGACAGCTTCAAAGGTTCCTTCTAGGTTCCCTTTACTCCCTTTAATACTCATTTTGACCCGGTCACCTGAAAATAAAAATGGCGCTACAGAAATCAGGAGTATTACTTTAGAGAGTAGTCAAAGTAAATAGGGGTATACCACAGATCGCCTTCTTTACTACAACATATTTAAAAACATAAGTAACATCTGAACCTAAGAAACAAAACTGAATCATAGGACGTGAATTCCGAAAATGCTAGTGGAAAATCGGCTCGGGTAATAGTTTTTAAAAGAAGCCTTGGAGATCTAAATAGAAAAATAGACGAAAGCTAGCCTCAGATACAAAGACAACATTCTCAAACCTAAGAAACAAAATTAAACGCTAGGACGTGAATGTTTAAAACAATAGTAGAAACTCGTCTTGGACATGATCAAACTCTAGGATGCGGAAATAAGACGATTAAATTAAAATTTGTCTCGAAAAAGAAAGATGAATTTAAGGACAGTCACAACAAACTGAGAAAAGTTAGGGATTGTGAAAATTTTGGCAGCAAATTAACGTAAAAGAAATCCCCTAAATAAACAAGAAATGGGTGGCCACTGGTTACAAAAGCAACACTTTATATCCATTTGGGATGTGCTAAAATAAGGGGCAAAGAAGCAAATTTTCATGAGGCACTAAATTTATCAGGAAAAAGGAAAAAGGCACTGAAGGAAGGGATAAGTAAAAACTACTATATTAAGCCATTGATGAGATGGCATCGGCATGTTTTAATACAACCATTTGACAGAATTGTAGGCTTTGATAAAAACAAATCACTGGTATTAGCAGTAGCTGTGAATGAGAGGAAATGGACATGGTGTGAAATTTATGAACATAGATTAACAATGGAATTATAAATATCTTAAGTTGTACAACAATAAAATTTGATATCTAATAAAAATCCAACATCATTTTACATTTAATTGTTTTATCAAAGATTAATGATTTTTACACTCTCTCGGAGCCTATATTATTTAAAGTTAAACACATGATCCACATCAAATCTCGGAGCCTATATTATTTAAAATTAAACACATGATCCACATCAAATCCATGTTAATAGCCAACAGATAATTCCTTGAAATCATATATAGAGAGAGTTCATATTGAAAATGAAAAAAGTCAACACAAGTCAACAGTTCTAAATTGTGTCGATTCAAGAGTTCTTAATTATTTAAACATTTTAATAATTTATTATATATTTATATTCATATATTTTTTTCAATAAAAAATTATATTATTTCAATAATTTATTATATTTATATTTATAATTATTTTAAATAAAAAACAACCTTATTAACATATATTTTCAAGATATTTTGTCAAAATAATTTAAGTAAAGTAACTCAATTACTTGAATTATTTCTTTTTAATTACACAATCTTATTAAATAATAACAAAACTTAAACACTTCCCTAATTTTTTTTTTTTTTTTTTTGGGAGAAATAACATATTAATAGAAAACCCCACATTCACTAAAAATATTCATTATATATCATTTCTAATTAAATTTAATAAAAAATAATTTTAAATCACACTCAACTACTAAGAGTTATAAATCATTATCCATAAAAATAAAAAAAATTATAGAGTTATATCCACTTAAAAAACAAACTATATTAGTACATAACACTATATAAAATAAAATTTGCACATTAAGATATTTGATCCCTCTTAGTACTTGAGTTTAAAATGGATCTATCTTGGTAGGAATTAGGAACTTACATATACATTATTCAAGTATATTGTCCCAAAAGAAATTTGAAATACTAGAATTTTATTAATGTCCAACAAATGATTGCAAAAGTAGGTCAATGAGACTCTTGAGTACAATTCAATGCAAACGTAGATCAATGGGACTCTTGAGTAAAGTATTTGCAGTACAAAGTGAAAGTGCAAAAACAGTTCCTATATCTAAGCTATCATCAAGTCAACTTAATAAGACAGCATTATGTTTGCAAGCTCTTGTAGAATCCTACAATTGGAAATTTGCATCAGGTGTTTACATTTGAATTAGAAACTCAAATGTACTAGAGATTGGTGCTTAAACATTATGATTTTCTTGTCCATAATTTAAAATAGAATTAGTTAGATCTCTTCATGAAATTTTACATGGATCACAAATAAATAAACAAGATTGATAAGATGAAAGGATTTAATGCAAAGAATGGAAGAATAGTTACTATGCAGTGTTTGGTATTGGTAATAGCGTTTCAATTGTTAGTTTAAGAGTAACAAGTTGTGTTAGATTTATAGAAACAAATATCCCCCTCTAGGTTTTTCCTCATCTATTAATAAGTGAATTGTGTAAGCATTATGGATGGAACTCCATTCTTGAGAGTGTTCCATTGGGAGTTAATGAGTCATCTCTATTGCAACTCTATTGCAAATTGTTAAGCCAATGACCCTCTCATGCACATAGTAGTATGGATATCCCTAATTGAATTGTACTGGTGACCCGTAGAAATATTTTGATACACAACAATGACCATTCATTTCCTCATATTCTAATAGTCCTTGGAAGATTAAAAACACCACAAATAAATGTAATGATACACAACAATGACCCTTTATTTCCTCATATTCTAATAGTTCTTGAAAGATTAAAAACACCACAGATTGATTTAATGATGAATCAGTATTTCATGACTCTTACATGACATCCTCACATCAGAAATCCATTCACAATTACCCTTGCTAGAAGAGTTTATAGAATATTATAACATTCTACCAAGATTTATATTAATTTATATAATGCTATAACACATTTTACTTAAATAATAGTATAAACAATTATTTAAATTTTATTCAATATTATTTATAATGTTTTTAAATGTAAATTTGAAATTTTGGAATTTTGATTTTGTTTATGATAATAAATGTTTGTATCTAGAAATTGATCCTTCTTGACTTTAGAGTTAAAATGGATATACACTTGTATATACTATTTTATATTATTATTAATAAATAAACTATAAATTAATTAATGATATCTATCCTATAATAAACTTATGTGTGCACAGGTTACGATACCATTGGATCCAACCCCTTTGGGATAGAAATTTGAAGGAAACCACTACCTCAAGGTGCCCCCATGGCTCCAGGTAAATCCCTCACAGGAATTGAACCTTGCCAAATGCTGAAAAACTCCTCGCTTTCCACCATTGGATCCAACCCCTTTGGACAATATCATATTCAGTATTAATATGTGATAATGCTTCGTTAAATTTTATTTAATTAATTATTCAAATTTATTTTTATTTTTCATTTTTCATGTCCAACTTGTTTCGTGTTATACATTTTGCACACAACACTTCCGACATATTATTTTTATTTTTCATTTTTCTTGTCCAGGGTGTTCCATGATATACATTTTGCACACAACACTTCTGTCATATACATTTTGCACCAAACAATTACGGAGTTACGGGTTCACTGAGTAGGAGGTTCACATTTATAGTCATGCTTATGTATCAGGAGGTTCGTGGAGTACGGGGTTCACATTTATAGTCATGCTTATGTATCAGGAGTCCAACTCGACCCCAACATGAGATTTAGTAATTTATAGAATATTATAACATTGTACCAAGATTTATAGTAATTTATATAATGCTATAACACTTTTTACTTAAAGAATAGTATAAACAGTTATTTAAATTTAATTTAATATTATTTTTAATGTTTTAAAATGTAAATTTGGAATTTTGGAATTTTGATTTTGTTTATGATAATAAAGGTTGTATCTAGAAATTGATACTTCTTGATTCTAGAGTTAAAATGGATATACACTTGTATATACTATTTAATATTAATATTAATAAATAAACTATAAATCAAATTAATGATATCTATCCTATAATATTAATATTAAATATTGTATTGAGTATTAATATGTGATAATGTTTTGTTAAATTTGATTCAATTAATTATTTTATTTATTTATTTTTCATGTTAATTTATATAATAATAATAATAATCTATTTTTAAGGTCACGGCCAAACCACACCAAATTGGTGTATGAGACCCCCTTGTTTGTGGGACAACGGACCCATTGGTGTATGAGACCCCCTTGTTTGTGGGACAACGGACCCCCCTCCGCCCAACTATTTGATTGGTAAAGTCTACGGAGGTCGGTTAAGAACATGTGTTATCTCCGGGGAGGTCACAGGTTCAAAACCGGCGGGGGGTAAGGATGCTCATATTGGCCCGTTGTGACAAGGCTAGAAGGGTAGACGACCCCTGGGATAGAGGTTTCACTTAGGTGGTGCCTCGGGACGTCTCGGCCCCTGCTGAGTCACAAGTTATTGGTATATCTGGCTTGCGGGCTGTTGGATATACTCTTGGGAGGTTGTTGTTCCCATGGTTAAAAAAAAAAAGTCTACGGAGGTATACATACCCTACCCCCCTCTGGATTTGAACTATAACATTTTTTTGTAGAGTTAAAATGGATATATACTTGTATATACTATTTTATATTAATATTAATAAATAAACTATAAATTAAATTTATGATATCTATCCTATAATATTAATATTAAATACTGTATTCACTATTAATATGTGATAATGTTTTGTTAAATTTTATTCAATTAATTATTCAAATTTATTTTTATTTTTCGTTTTTCATATCCAGCTTGTTTCGTGATATACATTTTGCACAAGACACTTCCGTCATGTACATTTTGCACCCAACAATTACGGAGTCGAAGGTTCACATTTATAGTCATGCAACATGAGATTTAGTAATTTATAAAATATTATAACATTGTACCAAGATTTATAGTAATTTATGATGATGATGATGATGATTAATGTCCACTAAGACCTAATTGGTCTATCGGACCTTAAGAGGGTAAGTGATTACTTGTGATTCTTTAGAATTTTGTTTCTGTGCTCGAAAAACATTAAGAGAAGCTTTCCAAGATCACCATA
>ML806720.1:95924-106275 GCA_009831015.1 Picea engelmannii
CTCATACATCCTTATTGCAACAACCTTCAACTCGAGAGGCACTTTTATCTCTTCCAACCTATTCCAAAGGTTTTTCCTAGGAACCATGTCAAAAGCTTTTCTAAAGTCAACAAAACAACAAAAAAGATTGGTTTTAGTATTGCAGAAATCCTCTGCAATGATCCTAAAGGTAACAAGATGGTCCACAGTTGAATGATATCTCCTAAACCCGGCCTGGCCTTTAGCTCTTTGATCGTGACTTTCTAGCCAAATGCTAATCTTCTTTTCCAAAATAGAGGGAAAATAATGGTCCTATAATTAGAGGGAATGTTTTTATCCCCATTTTTAAAAATAGAAACAATTAGGCTTTGTGTCCAGGGTTTAGGGAAGCCCTGCTTGACTGCTAAATTGAAGAGCTTATGTATGTGAGGGATAAGGATTGGCCTTTCGATTTTAAAAATTTCAGCTTGGTAGCCTTCAATGTCCTTAGATTTCCCATTTGTGAGTTGCTTAACCCCAAACTCTATGTCATCTAAAGAAAAAACTTCTTCCTTTGTAGGGACAATAGGAATGGTGTCCATGGCATTAGGGAACTCGTAAAGACTTTTAAGGTAGGAATTCTAGTCCGTTAAGGGAATCCTATTATTTTCTCTAGTATTGCGTTTTAGAATTTGGCTCCAGAACTTCTTAGGATCCAACTTGTATAGTTGTGAAAGTTGCTCTTGCCTTTGATTGATATAGTGTATTTTTTTCCTTTTAATTAGGGCTTTGTATGTATTGATCTTATCGAGTTTTAAGGGCTCATTAGAAGCATCCCTAATGTCTTTCCTAGCAATTTTACATTCTTTATCATACCAAGGGTTGGTTGTTCTATTATTCTTTTTATGGGACATCTCGAAAGAGAACTTGTTAATGGAAGTGGAAAGGCTAGTTGTAAAATTATGATAGAGTTCTTCAATGTTGTCCTTATAAGTTAGGAGTTTTAATTTACTATTTAAATTCTTGACTCTAAAGTTAAAATGGATATACACTTATATATACTATTTTATATCAATATTAATAAATAAACTATAAAATAAAATTAATGATAGCTATCCTATAATATTAATATTAAATATGGTATTAATTATTAATATGTGGTAATGTTTTGTTAAACTTTATTCAATTAATTATTCATATTTATTTTTATTTTTCATTTTTCATGTCCCATGTGTTCCGTGATATACATCTTGCACCCAACACTTCTGTCATACACATTTTGCACCCAACAATTCCAGACTCGCATGTTGGTGGATTCGTTGGTTCACATTTATAATCATGCTTATGTATTGTGAGTCCTACCGACCGTAACATGAGATTTAATAATTTATAGAATATTATAACATTGTACCAAGATTTATAGTACTTAAAGAATAGTATAAACAATTATTCAAATTTCATTTAATATTATTTTTAATGTTTTTAAATGTAAATTTGAAATTTTGAAATTTTGAAATTTTGAAATTTTGATTTGTTTATGATAATAAATATTTGTATCTAGAAATCATTCTTGACTCTAGAATTAAAATGGACATATACTTGTATATACTATTTTATATTAATATTAAGAAATAATCTATAAATTAAATTAATGATATATATCATATAATATTAATATTAAATTTAATATGTGATAATGTTTTGTTAAATTTTGTTCAATTAATTATTCAAATTTATTTTTATTTTTCATTTTTCATGTCCAAAATGTTCAGTGATATACATTTTGCACCAAACACTTCAATCATATACATTTTGCACCAAACAATTTTGGACTCGTAGATTTACGGAGTCGCGGGTTCATATTTATAGTCATGCTTATGTATAAAGATTCCGAACAACAACAAGATGAGATTTATTAATTTATAGAATATTATAACATTGTACCAAGATTTATAGTAATTTATATAATGCTATAATATTTTTTATTTAAAGAATAGTATAAACAATTATTTAAATTTTATTCAATATTATTTATAATGTTTTTAAATGTAAATTTGAAATTTTTTATTTTGTTTATAATAATAAAGGTTTTTACCTAGAAATTGATCATTCTTGACTATAGAGTTAAAATGGATATATACTATTTTATATTAATATTAATAAATAAACTATAAAGTAAAATTAATGATATATATGCTATAATATTAATATTAAATATCGTATTCATTATTAATATGTGATAATGTTTTGTTAAATTGTATTCAATTATTATTCACATTTATTTTTATTGTTCATTGAGTGTTCGATGATATACATTTTGCACCCAACATTTATGTCATATACATTTCATTTTGCACCCAACAATTCCAGCTGGCTGGCAGAGTAGCGGGTTCACATTTATAATTATGCTTATGTATCACTAGTTTGACCAACGACAAGATGAGATTTAGTAATCCCTGATATACATCTTGCACCCAACACTTCCTTCATATACATTTTTCCTGACTCACTTGTTGGTGGTTCACATTTATAGTCATGCTTATGTATCACGAGTAGATCGACAACAACATGAGATTTAGTAATTTATAGAATATTATAACATTGTACCAATATTTATAGTAATTTATGTAATGCTATAACACTTTTTACTTAAAAAATAGTATAAACAATTATTTAAATTTTATTCAATATTGTTTTTAATGTTTTTAAATATAAATTTGAAATTTTGATTTTGTTTATGATAATAAATGTTTGTAACCAGAAATTTATCATTCTTGACTCTAAAGTTAAACTGGATATATACTATTTTATATCAATATTAATAAATAAACTATAAAATAAAATTAATGATATCTATCCTATAATATTAGTATTAAATATTCTATTCATTATTAATATGTGGTAATGTTTTGTTAAACTTTATTCAATTAATTATTCATATTTATTTTTATTTTTCATTTTTCGTGTCCCATGTGTTCCGTGATATACATCTTGCACCCAACACTTCTTGTCATATACATTTTGCACCCAACAATTCCAGACTCTCAGGTTAGTGGATTCGTTGGTTCACATATATAGTCATGCTTATGTATAGCCAGTCCGACCTACATCAACATGAGATTTAGTAATTTATAGAATATTATAACATTGTATCAAGATTTATAGTAATTTATATAATTCTATAACACTTTTTACTTAAATAATAGTATAAACAATTATTTAGATTTTACTCAATATTATTTTTAATGTTTTTAAATGTAAATTTGGAATTTTAGAATTTTGATTTTGTTTATGATATTAAGGTTTGTACCTAGAAATTGATCCTTCTTGACTGTAGAGTTAAAATGGATATATATTTGTATATACTATTTTATATTAATATTAATAAACTAAAATTAATGATATCTATTATATAATATTAATATTAAATATAGTATTGGCCCACAGGGGTGTAGACCGATTGGTAAGTGTCGTGTAAATGGAAGGAAATATGTAAAGGAGGTCTTAAGTTCGACGATTTATCTGTGTTCCATGCTGACAATTCTATGATATGCTATAAACAATTATTTAAATTTTATTCAATATTATTTTTAATGTTTTTAAACAATTATTTAAATTTGATTCAATATTATTTTTATTGTTTTTAAATGTAAATTTGAAATTTTGAAATTTTGATTTTGTTTTGATAGAATATCCCATCATCCCTACACATAAGAATATACACCATGGGAAATTTCTAAATTTCTAAGGCACCAAAATTATACATGGAAACACTAAGTTTATACACCATGAAACATTTCTAAATTTCTTAGACACCAAGATTATACACCTTGAAAAAATTTCTCAATTTTTGAAATAATTTCTGAGACAACACCTAAAAAACTTTTAAATTTTTTGAAATAATTTCTGAAACACCAACACTTGAAGCTTTTAAAATTTTGAAACACTAAGATTATACACCATGGAAAATTTCTAAATTTCTCACGCACCAAGATTATACATGGAAACACTAAGTTTATACACCATGAAAAATTTCTAAAATTTTGAGACACCAAGATTATACACCTTGAAAAAATTTCTAAAACAACACCTACAAAACTTTTAAATTTTTGAAACACTAAGATTATACACCATGCAAAATTTCTAAATTTCTGAGGCACCAAGATTATACCTTCAAAAAAATGATTTCACACCAAGATTATACAGACCCAAGAACTCAAATATGCAATTATTGAGTAATTTTCTAAATTTCAGTTGAAGTAAACTTGATTAAAAAATGTGTCCTCATAAAAATGGGTAGGGAATTTACAATACTTCTTTAAATAATATTACATTTATATAACATGCTTACTTTTAAAAATGGAAGTAAATCAATCCAGAATAGTATAACATTTTACCAAGATTTATAGTAATTTATACACAGAAACACTAAGTTTATACACCATGAAAATTTTTTAAATTTTTGAGACACCAAGATTATACACCTTGAATTTTTTTTTGAATTTATGAAATAATTTCTGAAACAACACATAAAAAACTTTAAATTTTTTGAAACACTAAGATTATACACCGTGAAAAATTTCTAAATTTTCGAGGCACCAATATTATACAGACCCAACAACTCAAATATGCAATTACAATAATTTCAGTCAGTGATTTCCTAAATTTCAGTTGAAGTAAACTTGATTAAAAAATGTTCCCTGTTAAAAACCAAGGTGGGGAATTTACAATACTTATTTAAATACTATTACATTTATATAACCTACTTAATTTTAAAAACGAAAGTAAATCAGTCGACCATGCTATCACACATTCATGCCACACTTTGATGTACATATCATATCTTAAAGGCATGATATGTTTTTTTAAAGGCATCGGGGTTGGAGACATTGGACTTACCGGAAGTATACATTCCATTAGTGTCCAATTTTCCTATGAAACTATAGTTTTCATAGTGTATGAAGAAGATAAAATCCCAAGTTCTACCGCCAACGACATTCTCACATTTTTGTGGGACGGTAGTTGTTGCATCTTGTGATACAAAACAACAGGTCCAACTGCAAATGTCAGAAACCAACCTTGCAAAGTTGAAGCAAACAAGGGCATAGGATCTCAACCCTGCAAATTGCAAGAACAGGTCTAATTGTCCAAATTCACTACAGACAAGATTGTATCCAAAAATCGAAGGAAAATGTATTGTAATAGGCATGTTAAGTAAACATTTAAGGCTGTGAGGCCTGTTAGGTAAACATTTAAGGTTGTCAGAACTGTCTAATGGCCTCACGCTGTGTAAAAATTTAAGAAAGAATGCACATGGCAGGCCTCTTTACGTATGATAAGTACTTAATGATAATAAAAAATAGACAAACTTTGGATACGCTAGCATATCAAACATTGGGATAAATTTAGCTAGCAGAAAATGCTAAGACAAACATTCAAACTAATGCTAGCATTAATCCACCTTCAAGCAATGCATAATAAAATATATGATTCAAAAAGACCGTATACGATCAAAAAGTTTGGATATGATAACATATAAAACATTGAGAATAAGGAAGCCGGAAATAAGATCTCCAATCTGTTATCCAATCAGATCATGACATATATGGTACTTTTTATTATATAAAAATCAATGTTTTTTGTTCCCTAGTTCCAACATTAGGTATTATGGAAATATTTGTGGTCAAAGGAAAAACTAATACGAGGTCAACAAATTATCGATCGCTATAGTCCCTCTATGCATATGGTAGAGACTAATAAGTAGATTTCATGGTTTTCTTATATTGATTCATGATTAATTGGTATTGTAGTTGCTTTTGTATGAAAAAGGTGCAAGAATCAAATTTTTTACCCCTTATGATAAAGTTTGTATTTGTATAATGTTAATATGGAGTTGAAGGCCATAACTGAGAGAGAGATCTGCAAGGTTAGGGTTAGGATTTACATGCACCGGCTTCCCTCCCACCCTGACCATGACTGCACTCCTCTGCAAACATTGATTGCCTCTGCACCCTGACACTGAATGCCACAGAACAATGGGAACATAAGGGGGGGTGAAATCCCCCTCTTACCGTAACATCACTGCCAATGATCCAAAGAACTCACGAGTGCGCCAACCATCCTTTGAGCCACCATTGCACTTATGGGACCAATATATGTAGGAAGATATGGATATAAGCAAAGATTCGAACATGGATGCTGAGTCCTCGTGTCCAAAAGTAGTTCGGGTCTGGATACCTGACAAATGTATCCCCCAAGCCCTGGTTGAGCCCAAGTACATCATAAAAACCACCAAGATAGGGGAGCATACACAGTTCATGAGAGACCATGCCCTCATAGGAAAATTCCTAGGTCTTTGTCCCTTAGAAAATGACCTAGCTCGTTGGATCAAGGCGTGGTGGAACCCCAAGGGAGACTATGAGATCCAACTGAGCTCCAAAGGTTCAATTCCTGTGAGGGATTTACCTGGAGCCATGGGGGCACCTTGAGGTAGTGGTCGAAGGTGTGGTTGCACCCAGAGATACTATATTAAATGGTATCGTGACCAACAAAAGATCAAGTCACCAACAAATAGCATGCAATCTTCATCACTTCCTCATCTCAGGAACTCTCCTTTTGTAAGGCCCCCTAGTAGATTCCAACATCCTCCCAAAGGTAGGTTCAGATCATTGGCCGTTTCATCTCTGGTTAGACACAATTGCCACCCCCAAGCTTAAACCCTTCAGATTTGAAATTTTTTGGCTCTCCCATCCAAACTTCCAGGAGTTAGCTCGTCACTCGTGGAGCACTGTGGTAACACAGAGGGGTACAAAAATGTATTGCTTCTAGAAAAAAATAAAACATTTTAAACAACAGGTGCGAAAATGGAACAAAGAAGTCTTTGGGAACATTTTCCAAGAAAGAAAAATGATGGAATACAAACTAGAGAAACTTCAGGGTCAATTCATTCACACAGGATACACAATCACTCAACGACAATAGGAGAGTGAACTCAAAAGGAAACTAGAAGAAAGACACAAGAATGAAGAAATCCCATGGAGACAGAAATCTTGGGTCTAATGGCTCAACGAGGGAGAGAAAAACACCAAATTCTTCCACCGTTCTATGATCCACAGACGCCTTATCAATCACATCATGAAGATGGATGACTCGCAAGGCAATATCCTACTAATCAATCAAGAAATAATGCACGAGTTGACAAACTTCTACACGGATCTCCTCTCACAACCCAAGGTGGACCGCACCTCAGCAATAGAGAGGGTGACCCAAAATATCCAAACTATAATCACCCAAGAACAGAATGAGGCTCTCATGACACCAATAATGAAAGCATAAGTGGATCAGGCTATTCGGGAGTTACCCACAGGTAAGGCTCCAGGTCCAGATGGTTTCACAACATAATTCTTCCACTCCTCTTGGCCAATGTTAAGGGAGGAAGTGTGGAAAATGGTGGAGGAATCTCACAACTCAGACAAAGTTCTTCTAGCACTAAATGCCACTTTCCTCACCCTAATACCCAAAGAACAAAGAGTCACAAATCCAAAGAACTTCAGACCTATATCTCTTTGCAATGTGATCTACAAAATCATTTCCAAGGTCATAGCTCTAAGACTCAAGTCAATTCTACCCTTCATCATCTCCAAAGAGAAATTAGGATATGTCTAAGGAAGGCAAATCATGGATAGTGTTATACTTGTCCATGAAATCATTCACTCGCTCAAAAGCACTCATACTCTAGGTATGCTTCTAAAACTTGACCTTTCAAAATCTTTTGACAAATTAAGCTGGCAATATATAAAAGCACTACTATCGGCTTTTCGTTTCAACAAGGATTGGGTCTATTGGATAACAAACCTCATTTCCTCAACCTTTTTCTTAATCCTCGTCAATGGTGTCCCCTTTCAACCCTTCTCCCCCTCAAGAGGAATAAGGAAAGGCGACCCTCTCTCCCCTTTCCTTTTTGTCATAATGGTTGAAGGCCTAGGATGCTATATCAGGGCTTCAATTCAAAATGGATCCCTCCAAGGCCTCCCTCTTCATGGGTTACAGCCAATAGCCTCCCACAACCAATTTGTTTATGGCATGCTGCTAATGAACACCCCCACTACGCAAGAAGCAACTAAACTAAATTCCATCCTCTCTGATTTCAGTGAAGCCTCTGGCACAACCTTCAATCTAGCCAAATCACAACTCTTCTTTTTAATACTCCCGTGGCAATCCAACAACGCCTTTCTCAACTTATGAACACCCATGTCTGCACTCTTTCCTCTGCTACCTAGGCCTCCCTCTTTCTGATTCAACAACCAAAAACATCTCCTGGGAATCCCTCCTACTCTCCATCACCAACCATCTTAGCAACTAGACCTTTCAATCCCTCAACTTTCCATCCATAATCGTTCTCTTAAAGTCAATCCCCCAAGCCATCCCAACTTACCTCTTCTCATCCCTAGCCACCCTGCAATCAGTCATAAAGAAAATAAGGAATCTGCAAAGAAAATTTCTTTGGCATGGACACAACCCAAATAAAAAAATGGGCCCTAGTCAGCTGGGACAAAGTCTGCAAGCCCAAATATTCAGGTGGTCTGGGCCTCCGGGACCCTAGGAAATTAAACAACACCATGGAAACAAGAATTTGGTGGAGATGGCTCAAAACACCAGCAAAGATCTGGGCAAAAATCTAGAAATGAAAATATGCCCCAAATACGCACCAAAGTCAACTTATAAGAATGAAGGAGACAATTCAGGGCTCCAACATATGGAATGCGGCCTGGAAAAATCAGCCACTCATATAGGAACATGCTTTCTGGGAAGTTCGTAATGGCCATAATGCCATATTCTGGACAGATTCCTGGCAACAAATGCCACCTCTTCAACTGGAAGAAAATCTACAATCCTATGAAAATGACATTCAAGATCTTGCCACTCTCAAAGTAGCAGACTTGTGGATAGATACCCCCAGTAGCTCTCCCTGGCAAAGATGAAAATCTAGTCATCAGGAACTCCAAGTGGCAATGGACTGCGACCTGCAGTATTGGAAACAAGCTACATCCCAAAGGCGAATCTGAAAAAGAATAGATCAAGACATTCTTAGATGGGGATGCACACCTCATGGAAGCTTTACTCTCAAGGAGGGATACACTCTTCAGGAGAATTTCCACAATCTTCAGAAAGATAGCATCTGAACAACAATATGGAAATCAAAACTTTGGCCCAAAATCTCTACTTTCCTCTGGCTTCTTCTCCAAAACAAGATCTTAACCTGGGACAATCTTCAAAGATGAGGTTTCATTGCCCCCTCCATTTTCCATCTCTGCCATCTCCAGGCATAAACCATGGAGCACCTCCTAAACCAGTGAGAACATCTAGAAATAGGCCACTCATTTCATTAGAAGAACCAAACGAGTTAAAAACAACATCATAAGCACCATCAGGGGTTGGGGCTTTGGCTCCTACAAAATCCCTATCTTGAACAGAACTTGAAAACTCTAACTAGGATTTATAGTTTGACAACTTTGGAAAGAGAGGAACAGAATAATCTTTCATTCCTAGCCCTCTCCTCCCACCCTCCTCTGGAACACAATCCTCTTGCATCTCTAGGAAACTCTTCAGCTACAATTATGGACCAAGGAAGACTTCCCCACTGACCTAAGTGAGCTTTCTCTCCTCAACTCTTGGGGCTTCTCATTTTCTCACTCCACCCCTCCTCAATAGCCCCCCCTAATTTTGAAATCCTTCAGTGCCTCTAAGTGGCTCCCCCTAATTTCAAAATCCTTCAGTGCCTCTAAGTGGCTCCCCCCACCACTTGGCTTCTATAAGGTCAACTTTGATGGCGCATCAAAAGAAAATCTTGGACACTCAGGCTATGGAGCGATCATAAGAAACAAATCATGCCAAATACAAATCATCATTGCAGAAAATCTCATATGCGATACCAATAACTCAACATAAATACGGGGTCTCATCAAAGGGGTTCAAATGGCTCTAGATTGAAACCTCACTTGTCTGATCATTGAAGGAGACTCTAAAATCATAATAGACCTAGCTACAAAAATCCTGAATGGTAGAGATCCAGGGAAAATCGCTCCCAGTTGGCACCTCCTTGGCCCTCTTTATAGCTTCCAGGCTCTTCTCAGACCCTCTCTAACTCTAACCCCCTCACACATTCGGCGAAGTGAAAACAAAGTAACTGATAGACTGGCCAATGCAGGGGTTGCCTCTATGCAACAATTCATTCTCCATGATTCCAAGCAGTCCCAAAGCTCACCCCTCTGGCTCCAATGCGAGGAGCTTGCCCAACTAGATGGCACTCATCAGGACAGGGTGTCACCTCTGTCCACTTAAAAATTCTTCCAAGTCAGAAATGATCAGAAGCTCAGGAGAGAGCGCAGAAGAT
>ML806720.1:122932-133561 GCA_009831015.1 Picea engelmannii
GTTTGATTATTAGTACGTGCATGAGATTTGCATGTACTAGCTACACATGCATTTCTTGTACATATACACTAGTATGTATGAGCTTTCTTGACTTACTGATAATGTCAGTTACTTGTTGTGAATGGGTGAACCATGCTCTTTTCTTTTGTACCGTCAGATCCCTTAACTTCAGGACGAAGTTTCTTGAAGGGTGGGTGTATGTAATGACCCTAATTGGGTAAATGTTTAAAGATTAAAGTAAAATTAATTAAAGAAAATAATTGTGGTTAACTAAGTAATACTTTAACTACAGATCACATTTATTGACCTGAGAAATAAATCTTAAGAAATCAATGAGAAATGTTATAAAATGGTTGCGTATGCAGAGAGGAAGAGCCTGTTAGTCCCGAGAAGATAAAACATTAATGGAGGGATAGGGGACGAGGACGAGGGCAGGTAGGGGAGTAAAGGAGGAGTGGGTGAAGGAGGGATAAGGGGGAAAGGGAGGTGGAGGTGAGGCCATTGGACATTGGAGGGGGAGGATTCTGGAGGATTTTTGGACTTGCTGTGAGAACAGAGTTTCTGACTGTGGCTTTTGATCAGGGGAGGCACTGAGTTGCTGGAGGTTTTGGGCACGGGGGCCAGGATATCCGTAGATATCCTGGAGCTAGGTAGTTTTCCTAGTTGGCAGGGAGGACAGTAGTTTTGGGCAGTTATTTTCCTGTTTGTGGCAGGGTTGATCTAGTAGCAGGAAGCAGGAAGGCAACAACAAGGCACAGAGGCAACAGAAATTAGCATCAGAACCAGGTACTTTGTTAAGTTATGCATTTATTTCTTTCTGCCATGAAATCAATATTTATTGATAAATCTAAGTTACTGAAGTTGTTGTTATGAAAATACATATTATGCTAGGAAGTTATTGTTTCAGTTTACGAAATAAAATGTTTATGAAACTTAATGATGTTTAGAAATATTAGGTTGTTACATATATACATTCGTGGATGTGGGGTTGTTCAAAGACGGAGAGGGTCCTTGGCTTCCCCCTTCTGTGCTTGCAGAGGCCTGAATTAGATTTTGCCCATGTTGAAATGGATTGGTTAACACAACAGGTTGTTGTTGCGTCACAAACTTTTGGGCTTCTGCAAGCCGAGGACATAGATGGGTCAGGTGGTCTTCCACGCATAAGTTGCATGGATACCTCACCTTCCGTTTCTCAATGTTTTCCCCACCAACATTATTGGTAGGTTTTTTATCCCCCTTACCCTTCTTTCGTTGTTTTTTCTTTCCTTCAGGCTGTTGGGTGGCCTTTGGGTTAGTCGATTGCATTGTGTGTACCTCCAACGTTTTGGTAGGGGGAGCAGCCAAAGTAGTATTTTGGTTGGCCGCTATGTGTTGTATAGATAACTGTTGCAACTGCTTCATCAATTGCTCAACAGGATTTGTTTGTGC
This sequence comes from Picea engelmannii, assembly GCA_009831015.1. Taxonomy (NCBI): domain Eukaryota; kingdom Viridiplantae; phylum Streptophyta; class Pinopsida; order Pinales; family Pinaceae; genus Picea; species Picea engelmannii. Next base: position 124,361 of record ML806720.1, read on the forward strand.
TAAACCAACAATGCCATCGACATGTGGTCCAGCTCTCTGTCTAGTTTTATCAAGGATTGAGCATGGCACATCTGGCAAGATGTTCTATAATAAACTGGACTGCGAATAAATGAGCTCAAATTGTTGAGCCCTCATGATGGCATCTTCTTCGGAAAATACTCCCGACGTCGTGACGTCTTTGGATAACTGTGGGACAAAAGACTTAAGGAACCACTCAAGCAGGAATGTTGGTGGGACTAGCACCTTAATTAAACTCTTCCGATGTCTCCATTCTCGGATGTCATCAAAGATATGGTCCGCTGTTGTTTGTTCGAAATTGGCGAGCAGCTTTGTGCCAGTGTCGTATCTCACGGGTAACTGAAAATGGTTTAGGAAAGCCATCGCCAGTTCACCGAAAGAAGAGTATCTTGAGTGATTGAGCTTAATGTACCATTTCGCGACACTCCCAATGAGAGTGCGTTGAAACAATCGCAACTGTATGGAGTCGTCTTTCAACGAGTTAGATGAGCACCAAAGATGGAAGGAAGTCACATGATCTCCTGGATCTTCGTTAGGCTTGGCTTCAAACTTTAGGATGTCCAAAGGAAACTTCGTCGGCATAGGAGGCTAACGTAGATCGTGACAGATAGGGTCATTCAAAAACCTTGTCAAATCTGGCAAGTGCAAAGTCGCCAGGAAAGGTAGTTTGGGTTGTTGGTGATAACCTAGGAAAAAGGGGCTTGGAGTTTGACTGGCACCAGGTTGCCAGGAAAAGTTCGACTGCTGGCCCAGATTCTGGTAGAAACCATGGCCCTGGCCAGCGTATGGATTTTGCGTATGTGGAGACATCATCGAATGACTTCCAAAATAGGACATAGATGGTTGGGCATGCATTGCATTCGAAGGACTTTGGGAAGGGTTGACCCATGTCGGTCCCATGGGGATAGGCATAGTAGTTCATCCAAGGTTCCATTGATTGTGGAAAGAATTACCCCAGATCGACATTCCAGATGAGGGAACAGATCCCTGCCAAGAATTCCAAGGCCCTGATGCGAAAGAAGTTCCTAGGTTTTCCCCCTGTGCAGGAATAGTACCCTGCATAGGAATAGATTGTCCAAAACTGCGATTGCTCCCAGTCAGGAAGGCGATTGACGAGAAGGCATTGTTACCAAATGTTTCGATCAAAGAAAACAGTGTTGAACCTACTGGCATATTATGCGAAGGTGGTCCTTAACTCCCCGCTCCAAATAAACTATGGTGTGTAGGTTTCTCGACGGATTGTTGATGCGAGCTACCGAGTGAAGGGGATGAAGGATGGATATGACCTCCTCCGTAAGGGAAAGCGTTAAAAGGAGCAGGAGTGCCCCCCATGTGACCTTGCACAGGAGTGCTAGAGCTCCTTGCCCCCAGACCTAAAGTCTGTAAAGTGGAGTAGGAAAGTACATGACTTGTACCCAAACTAGGCATCCCATAAGAGAATGGAGGGCCTGTCGCACTTGGTGTGAAAGGGGTTGTGGCCACTGCCAAAGACGGGATCAGACCACTGTGCGATGTAGTGGCAGTCGAGACCATGGTGGCTCGGACCAGTGACAGTGGTTTAGGAGGTGAAAACTCTCCCATGGTGACAACCATAGTGGGAATTGAAGAATTCCCAGAAGGATTAACATCATTTATTTCCATTGCTGTGTGCGACACTATTTGGCGCTCGTAAAATTGAATTGGTACGATGAAAGGTGTCAAGAAATCAGTGGTTGGGGTTTCAATCAGGCCAAGAACGTTCACTCCAAGGTCCAAAATGGTCCATTCCTCTGGATGTTGGTCGGGCACAATTTCTTGTAACCCGATCGCTTCAAAAGACCCTTGTTGGTCTAGCTTTCTCCTTAATGGTGGCGGGGGTGGCTCCAGTGTAACTGGCGGTAGGCCAAGATGCCTTCGTGACCGACGGAGCTCATGATCCTCCACTGTGTGAGAATATCAAAGACACTCTAAGGTAGTATAAACGTTCAAAAGTAACACACACTAAAAAAATTCCCTATAAGATAAGACAAGAAAACACTAATTTAATTGGAAGAACAATTACAACAACCAACACTAGAGCAACTTACCGGTGCAAGTGCAACTCGAAAACGGAAGCACCCTCCAGGTATACTATGAAAAGCGTGGCCCGATGTCTGTCCTAGGTACCGCGGTATACCCCCACAGTCACCTATGTATGTCCCTAAAAAAGATAAGCAACTAGGTTGCCAGCGCGCGAACAATCACCACGTGGGTACAGTCGAAAGTCGGGTAGACCACAATGAGCAGGGTATCGAGCCCGAAACCTGTCAAGGGTATCGAAAGAAAATGGTCTGGGAGACAACTGAGGACCTCGAACAGATTCGAGACCCACAAAGCCCCGTGGCAAATGCAATCGACAGAATCCCAAAACAAGCCCTCTATATGTGTTCTCCACTACGATTGGTCCAGCTTTGGAGGGGTTATCTCCGCTACCTTTCCGCACGCGACTTTGTGTTTATCCCCTGTGTTAGAGGGGGGTCCTGGATAAATTTCACGATACTAGAATTAGACACTCCCTAACTCAGACTCCAATGTTTGATTGTAATGGCCTTGAAGAGTTTCCTCTCCAACCTAATCCAAGACCCTAATCCTGAACTAGTTGGTTAACCCTACAAACATAAAAGTCTAATAAATTTTAGATTTAGCGTTAATTTTATGGCTTTATCTTATGTCAAGGGGTATGAAAGTGAAACTGATGATGTGTAAAAGACGAAAGAAAAAATGAATGTGGAAACAAAAACTTTCACTTAATGCAAAATTTCAACAACTTTTCAATTTTTTTTTTTTAACATTTTCTAAGATTTTGGACAACAAGCCCAAAAGGAATTTCACTCAACTACGAGCTACTTATGATCTAAGTAAACTGCAAAAAGTTATGAAATAAAAGACTTTTCCCTGGCTAATAATGCAGAATCACACTCTTCAACCAAACAAGAAAATGAAAGAGATTTTTTTTATTTAAATGCTGATAAAGCAAAAAGGAAAAATACCAACAAGTAAAAAAACAAGAAAAAAAATTATGGCCTAAATCGAAGATCGCAAAGAATCACTTCAAGAAATCACTCACTAGCAACTTAAAAAATGACTCTCACACTTGTCTAAAAACCCTAAAGAAATTTTTTTAAATGACAACTTTTCTTTTTTTAAATGAAAAAGAAAGATATGGCTAAGATCAACCCTAAGCTACTGACTGCTAAGACAGAGATTCAAAAACCTGAGAGGTATAACTCTCATCAAGGGAAAGGATGACTTCCTTACCCTCAACAAAAACTATCCTGCACAAGCATGCTACTGATAATCCAACAACAAGCGTGTGAATGCGAGCTGTACACGCGGGTTGACCTTATATAGGCCATGTGTATCTCTAAAATTTGAGAAAAATTAAAAACATACAACCCAAACCAGGAAGACACCACTGATATTGATAACCAGGATCTCTTGAAGGCTTGGATACTCTCTTTAAAACCAAAAAAAAAAAAGGAAAAAAATCGTAAAGAAAACCAATCTGAGATAAGACTGCAAACAACCAAGACTCAGACAGAATTCCAGAAAACCCTTGAAATTGACTGATTATAACAGGGAAGAGGATGACTGCCTCAAAATTGTTTTGGAATCTACACGCTACTGCTACTTCTTCAGCTAGTGTTCACACGTGGGCTGTAAGAGAGTAGGGTGCGAGTACATGCGTGTAGACCTTATGCAAGCCGCACGTACCTCCGTGGGTCTCGAAAAAAACACAGTCAAACAAATAACAGAGAAAGCTGGTATGGGAAACTAGACTCTCTACTAGCTCAAACTTTATAGGAACTAAAAAAAGAATAGGAAAGAAAACCAGTGTTTTAAAAACTACCCAAAAAATAAAATTCTAGGAACCCTAGAGACTTCCCCAGTATGGTCACCAATTCTGTTGTGAGGGAAATCCCCTTACAGAATAGCAAATAGGGTTATCTTATGCATGCAGATATGACCAAAAGAAATATACTTTCTACTTTCGTCCCCAAACTTAAACCCCATTCCTTTTCAGCAAATACATTGTTTAGACTAACATACCTTGTTCCGGATGTTCGATGTCAATCCTTCCTCCCGCTTGATCACTTGTTAGCAGTCCTCCTTTCAAAGCTGACCTATATGCAAAACAAGAAACAAACTACACATGCATTTTACCTATAGACTAATGGGTTAGAGATTCAAACATATATTTACTGTACTATGAAGAACTCATAAAGTGGGACATGAATTTTTTTTCTTTATTATTTTAAATGAATCAACTTACAAATGTCGAGACCAGCCACTGCTCCATGAATCCTGATCCTGGGCTCCTCTTCAAATGTCCTCCAACTTCTTTGCTTTGTATCTCTTCTTGCACAAGGATGGCTAAAGGGTTGGGACAATGGGAATATGCAATTGGGTAGAGTTTCTTTGCTATCTTTTTCCTTTTCCAAATGGGACCCCTACCCCTTCTTTTATAGGCTAGAAGGAGCTAGGTATTTGGATGAACCCTCGGCCATGCATGACTAGGAGTTTCAGTTAACTCACCCAAAGATGTGTGTTCCATCGGCAACTTTCCTTTTTTCGTGCTTTTGTCGGTCCACATGGGTTGTTTCAGGTCAGCTAGCGTGTACACGCATGCAGTAATGGAGTAGGGTGTGTGGGCCCTTATAAAAGAGGTTTTTTAAAGAGTTGTTCAGCAGTGCTTTGGCAAAGAAGGGATCTGAGATGGCCCCGATGCCAGGTAAGCATGTATGGTGCAATTTAGGGTTATAAAAGCTGTACAACAACAAACATTGGCACAGAAATCGAGGCAAGAGTTGGCATGGTTTTCGAGACTATTTTTTTTTGGTTTTTCTAAAGTTCGATCGTACGAACAACAAGGTACATCAGCCTATTGTTGGCACATTTATTGAGGTGTTGTTTTTAGCAAATCCATATAGTTGTATGGATTGTGGCACATATTTCAAGGCAGATTTGTGGGGCGTTGTTTTTGAGTTGTAAGTGGTTTTTCTCTTGGTTGGAAATGTACTGTGGCTGCTGATAAATCTTTCCTAAAAATAATAGAATCTCTCTCTCTCTCTCTTTGGGTTTCCCCACATTGGGGTTTTCCCTCGCATTTGTCTAAATTTCTAAGTTATTCATGGGTGATTGAATGTTGTTCATTGTGTTTATTTCCGCTGCATAATTACTTAGCAATGTGTATTTCTGCCTACGAAACTTTCTGAATGTGGGTTATAGACATATCAAGGTTCATGCAAGACAATTATCTCTAGGTTGCTAATTGTATGATGAAATTGTTAGCTTGATGATTTTGTTATTAAAATTTACATAGTATAAGATCTTGGGCTCTGAGTGACAATGAGTAGTGAGATTTTTGGGCAAGTTTGAAGGGGAAAAATTTGTGATTGTTTTCCTTGAGTTGTGATAGGGAATATGGCTGGATGTATTAGATTTGAGGATCGGTTGGATGGCATTTCCAACTATTTGCAGTGTAAGGTCCGGATGTCAGTTGTTCTTGAGGAGAACAAGATTTAGAAATATGTCAGTATTGTTGTTGTGGCTCCTACAACAAATCTTGTTGCTTTGGATTTGCATGAGGTCAAGGAGGCCAAGGATCAAAGGATTATTCTGGATGGGGTGAAGGATCACCTTATCCCACACTTGGATGAGAAGAAGACAACCAAGGAAATGTGGGATGCCCTTAAAAACTTATTTGAGGTGTAGAATGAGAACTCGAAGATGGCCTTGAAGGCTAAGCTGCATGATACCAAGATGGGTAAGGAGGAGAGTGTTTCTTCTTATGTTACCCAGGTAGCTCAAGTGAAAGATGAGTTGGCTATTGTTGGAGAGGTCATATCAGATTCAGATTTGGTGAGGATAGCCTTGAAAGGCTTCACCAAAGAATGGAAAGTCTTCGTGAAGTGTGTGGTGGGTCGTGAGAATCTTCTAGATTGGAGCAGACCGTGGGATGATTTCACTTAGGAGAATATCCGAGAAGGATCTCAGAGCAATGGACAGAAGACAGATGGAGCTTATGAGAATATTTATTTTACTTCAAAGAGCAAGAAGAAAGGAAGTTTCAGGAGGGACTTGAGTAAAGTCATATGTTATTGTTGTAACCAGTTGGGGCACCTTGCTTCTCATTGTCCTGAGAGGAAGAAGAAGAAGAAGAAGAAGGGACCATAGGGTCTTGAGACAACTGCTACAATAGCCATGGAGGAATTTGCTTCCAAGTATGACAGGGAATTTCTTTTGTTACCCTAGTTTCTAGTGTCAATAGTGGAGGATTTGGAGGTGATATCAGATGGATTGTGGATAGTGTAGCCTCTTGCCACATGACGAGAATCTGGTGAGCATTCCTTAATATCACATAGACGGGTCCTAACTAACAGGTGGTAAATGAAGGTGGTATGGCATGAGTTGTACGTGGACTTGGAAAGGTTAGATTCCAACTCGAGTATGGAGGATTCCTAGATCTTGTTGGAGTTCTCTTTGTTCCAGGGTTGAGGGTTAACTTTCTCTTAGTCTCAGACTTGGAGGATGTAGGATATTGCACATTTTTTAAGAGGGAACATGTCTTTATCTACAGAGAGGGAGCGGACCCGATGAACTGCAATTGATCGATGATTGGGTGAACAAGTTGTATATGTTGCGAGGACAACCTTCAGTGTATGATTCAACATCGGATGAGGAGCATGAGAAGGCTCCTGAGACTGCGTTGGGGACAAGGATTCAGTCTTGAATTTCGAGAGAAGAGTGGGAGTCTCTTTTGAGCACTAGAAGGAGGCTCAACTTGTGTGGTCGAACCAATTCTCAGGATGGAGTGGATTATCCAAGGAGCTCAGGGTTTCAGGTCACTATTAGGAGAAGATATTCTATTTCAAGTTCTGTGTAGGTGTTGAGGATAACTCCAGGTTCAAAGGGAGCTCCTAAGAGCATAGTGTGATGGGACCATATGATGGAGATGGCAGTGAGTACTTCCCTCGCTAAGAGGGGGTGTCAAATATATTAGATGAAAATACTTCTAAGTAATGTACATATCCGTCAAGTCAGTGTTCTCTCTGAAAATTGTTCTTCATTGATTCCATAATCATTGGTATTTTTAAACATAAAAGACAGATCAATTATACATATCAACTTGTGCACATTGATGGGGTATTGGAGAATTTCAATTTTTTCAGCATGTTTGTTATTATAGAAAGTAACATAATATTCACTCTTCTTACCTGAGAAGAAGACCCTTTAGTGCAATTCCTTCCCTATTAGGTTTGTAACTAACACACTTTCCAGTTGAGTCAAGGATGAAATTTGTTTAGGTTTCATAAAAATCCTCCACTTTGGTGGCGTTATACATGCCTGGGAATATTGTTTGGTAGACAACACTTGGAAAAGATACAATTCAACAAAAATGATTAAAAATACATATCTTTTAAGTTGATAAAAAGGTAAATCGGTCCATACGAGCACTCTATTCAATGAGTTCTTCAGTGTCATCCTTTCCTGTTAGATTTGTCACTAACCACACTTTTGGTTGTTTAGAATGACGTCCCTCAAAGATGAAAGTTGTCTAGGTTTCAACAAACTCCTCAACTTTGGTGGTGTTTATAAACTCCTAGGAAAATTATGTGGTAGACATCCATAGGTGCATACGTCCACCAACACTTGGCAAAGCTACAAATTAAAAAAATGAGATTGTGCAATGTCAAATACATATCTTGATAAAAATGAAATGGATATGTGCACACTACAAGTGCTCTAGATGAATCACATGCACTCTTCTTACATGAGAAGAAGACCTTTACTCCACTAAAAAATGATGATTGACTAGTCAAGTTCTTCAATGCAATTCCTTCACTATTAGACCTATCCACAACTGGGATTTTGGTTGTTTAATATGCCCCTCGGTTGAAAACAAAACTATATATGTCATACATGCACAAACCTCTTAATACACTAAAAGTGAATTCGTGAATGGTAACAAAGCTAGTATGTGAAAAAAGAATATGCTAAACAAGATAGACTTATAGTATCTTCAGTTTGTATAGTATCTTCAATACAACATAAGTCCATGCCCAATATGAATTGCAAGGGATATAACTATTTATTCCTACAACACGAGAACTCTGGTACAAGTTGCCTTAGAAGATTTCCTTTTCCTCTCATTAAGTAAATAATAATATCAAGTTCTTCAATGCAAGCTCATCAATGTCAGACTTGTGCATGACGAGGATGGCATCTAATTCAATGTCAGACTGGTTTACAAGTCTGACATTGATGGACATTCCATATTGGTCATGTACAAGTCTGACATTGATGGAGTTGCATTGAATAACTCAATGAGTAGAACAACATTTTTCAGTGAGTAAAGGTCTTCTTCCTAGATCATAAGAGTGAATATGCTTCATCCTAGAATTATACAAGACTTGAATATGCCCATTTATTTCAGAATGAAACTATATATTGTGCCATGAGTATCTATAGAAACCTCTTAGTACATTAAATGTGAACTCATGAAAATAGACATGGTCAAGCAGTAGAACATCCTAAGCCTATGATTGTCACTGAGCTACGTGAATTACGAGGGAAAGATCTATTTTTAATTTATAATATTTAGAAACCTCATTTCTCGAATGCAAGAGAAATGCATAAAAAAAGGCAATAAATTATTATTATATCACAAATAATACTCATGTGTTCATTCCTGAAGGCAAACAAATTGCTTAACGGATGGGTGTGAGATACATGTTAAAAGCACCAGTCACATATTTACTCTTGGTCCACTTTAAGGTATTAGGATCTTCAAAGACTTTCCAAAACTTGAGAGTCTCATATCCTACAACCAATGCAACAATGTACCCATTTGGACTCTGAAAATACAAAACAAACTAAAGACAGTCATCACATAAACAAACATTGTCAGCAAGACATCCATTTGGCCATAGATCAATAAAATGAATACCTATGCTAGATGAAATACTCTATATGTGTGACCAGTAAGCTCTTCTATCTTAACCATAGATGGATATTTCCATAAGTTCAGTTGGTTTTGGCTAAATCCATGTGAAATCAATAGCTCATGCTCATGCTTATTCCATAATAATGAAAAAACTTGAGAGTGAGTGTCAATGGTATTTAGGAAATCTCTTGTATGAGTATTACAAAACTTATTGCATC
>ML806720.1:134381-152909 GCA_009831015.1 Picea engelmannii
TTTTCTCAAAGAAAGCACACCAAACCATGGTGTGAATTTGAAAATTGATTCAAATAATGAGTCATGGAAATATCTAGCAATAACATCAACCATTTAAATTTGTTGATTTTTAAGCAATTTCTTAAGGTACAACATGTCCACTCTGGTAGTTACAAGAAAAACTTCGCATTCATATGCACTAGAGAAGCTACTTAAATATTTTGTACATACCATTTCTTTATACTACAAAAGTGGATCAAAGTGGCTATCTGATGGATCTTGATCATGAAGCAATAGCCTATATCATATGATGGGTTATTTGAGTTGAAGTAAAGGTACGGTGTTCCTTTTGTCAATGGCCAAATAGACATTGGAATGAAAAACCAACTAGAAAAATACGTAATACAAAAAATATCACCCCACAAACCAATCTTAGAAGCCCCAATTAGTTGAGAAGTAGAAAGAGAGATTATATGCAAATATGTCTTGGGATCATTGACATTGTGCAAATTTTCTAGAAAATCAATAGTTAGTTTTGCTATCATTGATGAAAGAGATATAGTGTCTTGGCGAGCCAAATATGATCAAAAGTGATTTACTTTTCCTTCTCTTATCTCAATTGATGTATAACAAAAATGGAGAAAAAATACAAGCGTGTCAAATAGGCAATCGGGTATGTTGTACTTGAAATTTTGTAGTCAAAATAAAATGAAAATAGATAACATGCAGTCAATTTCCTGTACATTCGATGCAGATATATAAAACACATTTGCTAATTTTGAATAACATTTTCCATTGAAATTTCCCTTTCCTTCACCTATAGAATCCATGATCAAAGAAGGACGGACATGAAATGAAACAAAAGTAATAGAATAATGTGAAAAATGATGGATATTTGAACTAGATGTTCTTGTATGAAAAATGAGCATATATAGCTCTACTTGTCATACCAAAGACAAAATGAAGGGGGAAAAGTTAGGCAAAGTTATATGGATTTGTATTGAAACATACAAACATAATGGTTCTAGTATTTGATACACATGGTATTTTCCTTAGTTCAATGTAGACAATTACATTACATCTTAGCCATCCTTAGTCAATAATGTTTTAGCTTGGATATTTTCAGTTTTATTGTCGCTACTTCCAAATTTCAACATAGAAACATCATACCTCAAAGTGTTAAAAGGATTTTTGGGATAAGAATTGATGCCTATGAGTGTACGCATATTCAATAAAAGGTGGATTTTTTTTTCTCTAGTTATGTGACATTTTTTGTAGTTTTCTTTTGAAATCATGAAACAATAAAGTGTTTTTAGGCACTATGCTTATTTTATGAATCATTTTCTCTACTAGCTCAAATTGTTATAATGGAAATAGTAGAACCATCTTGTGTCAAATATTGACTATATAGTAGCATATATCGCAAAGATGTGATTTTGACAAGTAAAGGAAAAAAAAAAGGACAACTAAATTTGAAAGAAAAAAAAGCCTACAATAGGTTTTTCGTACTAACAAAATTCATGACAAGAGATTGCAATGTTTCATGTGATAAAATTGATAAAGATCCTTAAAATGATCAAGACCTAAGTAAATTGAGTATATGAAAATTTGAGCTTCACTTGAACCTACCACATTATAAGTTTTGCATAGATTGCCTATAAATATGTGGGGAAAAGGATCATATAGAACAACAAACAAAGAAAGTCACATGGAAGTAGCCTAGCTAGATGAGGAAGATTGTATGATTAAAATAGATATTGGGCGTTCAACATAATGAGTTGTTTGTAAACACAAACTTGCATATAATCTATTAATTGAAAGAGACAAAAAAGATAAGCAAAAACAAAAGAACAGATAAGCAAGTTTACTATAGAATAAAACAAATTATCACAATGCAAATGAAGAAAATGAGATCATAAAGAAAAATCCAATCAAACATTTATCAAATGAGACTACTGTAAAACAATAAAATGAATTTAAGCCTACAACTATTAAAAAATGGACATCAAAACCATTATGTTAACATGATGGAAATCAATAGAAAATGTATAGAAAAGTAATGACAATGATGTTTTCATGAAAACAAGCTTGGCATAGTTTTTTTTCATGTTTTTTTTGTAACACATAACAACTTATATTAATCTATGTATGGAAAATTTATAAAAAAATAACTTGTTGTCAGCATGCCGCTCGGGAAACCAGACCAACAACAAATGAATAAGCCTTTAGTCCATTTTGTCTGAGAAATGTTATGTCTAATACCTTGTCTAGCTATATAAACATTGTAAAGAAAATTATGAAGCCTATTGGAAGTTTTTTTTATATCTACCACTATCTTTTATCATGAAAAAAAAGTTACATACTATCCATTATAATGGTTAGGTTTTATTTGGATCCTAAGGTGGCTCATGAACCACTTGCTAGAATTTTTTAGGAACATGGGTTTTTGTCGTTGAGCCTACGGGAAAAAGCCGAGCCAGGACATCTTTGATAAACAAGTGTAAATAAATCAATTATATTTGGATTTTATTTTGACCCCCCTCTCTTTTTTGTAGCATTTGTCCCAACAACGCTTTGAGATGCCAAAACAACTCTACAATCTTCCAGTATTTTTTTCTCGAGGCCTCTCGAGTGTCTCGCATCCAAAACCCAGTTGGTGATTTCTTCATCCACCTCCCGGTCTGGCATTATGCTACGACCCATTCGAATTTTATCTTTCACGTCCTCCAGGTGTGCTCGAAAATGAGGTGGGGTTACCCTATGGAAAGTAGTCGTTGTTTCCTGGGCATCAGGCTGCACTTGGGTACCAGAGGTCCCTTCTTCTGAGATGTGGTTGGGTGGTTCCACTGGAGCACCACCTCCTCATTTGTAGCCCCTTCTATATCCTAGATCACCTCCATAGAATCCAAGGAGAAATGGAAATAGAGATGGAAGGGGTATCCACCAACAGGGACCCTGAATGGTGTAGTCAACTCTCTCGTAGCCAACTCCTGTATTTTTTCTTCATACTTCTTTGCAATTCCTACTGTCTTGGAGAGAAAATGTAGTCTGATTTTCCTTTTCTCGATCCTTCCCCGTACTTCCAATGTAAACTACCCTAGAGGAACCGATGACCGAGGCACATGTACTGCCATCATTATATATTAACTCTAGCATTAACAAAACTATAGTTGGCACTGACATTCTCATACTCGAGGTTTTGTGTGAGAGGACGTGTCAAGCCTACTTGTACTTGCTGAGTGTCCATGCGTTCACTAAGTGTTGTCCCCATTATTTTCTTCCTCCCTGACACCCCATTCGAGGGAGGTTTTTTTCATGTTGATAAGAACACTGAACAAGATATTTGTATCCTCCCAATAAATAAGCTATAAAAGCCTTTTTTTCATCAGTGCATTTATAATTGCACTTAGTCCCAAGATACTAGTTCTTTAGGGAAAGAACCAATGCTATGATAATGCACATTTTGCAAAGGAATCTTTGGAGTAGGATTTTTGTTTTTGGAGACTTTAAGAGAAATATAAATGCCCATGCTCTTGTCAAAAATGAAATTTTACTTCTATACAAATAATGGTTTTGGTATCCACTACAAGGCATCATGCATGCATCTCAAAAGAGCACATAGTAATAAGACCTATCAACCAATGTACAAGAGATCCCTATTGTAAAGAGTTCATAGGCTATTTGTATAGAGATTGTTGTTATGCATGAGAGCCTAAATGAAAATTAGTCTGCTTGGATTCATATAATGAGAAAACCTTAGAGAATTTTTTTTTCATAAATTTATTCTAAATAATATCTAAAATTGACTATCAAAAGAAATTGATTTATATACAATACCAAGAATTCACAAACCATCACATAAATTTCCATTCAAGACAATACAAAGAAAGGAATATTTTGAGGAGAAATTTTCCCTTTTAGTAATGTTGAGAGAAAGACAAAAGTGAATCCTTTTACTGAAATAAAAATTTTGTTGTTATACAAATAACACTTTTGATTTCCACTATAAGGCACTATGCATGTATTTGAAAAGTACACATAGCAATAACACCCATCAAGCAATGCATGAAATATCCTTATTCACAAGATTCGATAAGCTATATTCATAGACTTTGTTGTTATTATTGATAACTAGATGAAAGATGAAAAATGATCCATTTATATTCACATAACAAATAGTCTAGATGATAAATAATATCAAAAATTGGTTAGAAAGTGAAATTTGTTTATATATAATATGTAGAGTTCATAAAACATTAAATTTAGTTTCCATTCAAAATACTAGAAGGAAAGGAATATTTGGAGTATAATTTTTCATTTCTAGTGACCTTGAGAGAAAGACAAATGCTGATGCTTTTATTAAAAAAAACATTTTTTCTCTTATACAAACAAGTGCACATAACAATAACACTCATCAACTAATGCAAGATTCCTATGAAAAGATTCCATAAACTATTTGCATAGATTTTGCTATTATGCTCAAGATTCTAAATTAAAAATAGTCTACTTACATTCATATATCAAATTAAACCATAGAAAAGAACTTTTTAGAGATCGATAATAAACAATATCTAAAATTAATGAGCTACTCAAATTTACTTATATACAATATCTTAAGTTCATGAAATATAAAATTCTCGAGAATTTTTCCTTTCATGGGAAAAAGACAAATATCAATGCTTTTATTAGAAATACAATTTTGATTTAATACAAATAGTGCTTATAGTTTCCACTACAAGGCACAATTTTTGCATTGCAAAAGAACAGGTAGAGACAACACTCATTGGCAAATGTAAAAAAAATGTATCTTTATTATCTAGCATATCAAATAATATTTTCATGCCATAGCCTAATTCCTCCAAAATGTGAAAAATATGAAACATGGAACACTAAAACAAGAGGCGAACCAACACCAAAATAACCACCACATGATAGATGAACCATAGGCCAAAGAACCATCAAAACACCTAAAATAAGGGGTGAAAGGTCAAATCTAGAGTACAGGACAACATACAAACCAACACCAAGATAACTACCATAGGCCAAACAAGTTATAAGCTAAATAAGTAAAAGAATAAGAAAAAAAGGAGGTGAAACACCAAACATCTAGAACATCCACCATAGGCCACACAAATTCTAGACTAAATAATCATTAGATCACTTAAAGTAAAAATCAAAACATCAAACCTAGAAGAACTACCTCCAACAAAACCCAAAATGACCACCTAGAACAATGCCACATGCCACATAAACTGAATAACCACAAGAACAACCAAACTTGAATACTCTATATAGCTTTGCAGAAGAATGAATATAAATTGTTGAATACAATGAAATTAGTGAATGCACACCTACTTGGGTGAGCCCCTAAATGAACTAGAAGTCAAACTACCATTAGTCAAACAAACCACCAACATACAACTACCACAAACAAAAAGAACCAAAAAACAAACAACTACTAACACAACAAACTCAAATGCTAATTATCAAGCATTGCAAAGGAATGAATGCAATGTATTCACTATACAACAAAGGAATGGATGTAGAGCAGTGAATATATTGCATTTGAATGAATGCACACTTACCTTAACCAAGCATTGCAAATGAATGAATGCAATGTATTCACTATACAACAAAGGAATGGATGTAGAACAGTGAATATATTGCATCTGAATGAATGCACACTTACCTTAACCAACTATGACGTCTGATTAAATCATTAAACTTCCAACCAATCACAACACATAAATCAATTTTAAAAATACACATTTTAATATAATAATTCCCAAACTATATCAAACCAGGATCCAGTGCAATCAATAATCACCCATACAATAACAAATAATCCCTTAAAGTGATAGCTATATGATATTATTTGTTTTATATGTCATTATTATTTATTGAATCTTAATAAAATAACCATCACAATAGAGAGCACAGTGATGCCACTTAATATAATCAGTAATGCCACTTATGGATATTGCATTTATATGATATTATTTATTTTATAAATCAGTACTGTTCTGTTTATTGAATCTTAATAAAATAACAATCACAATAGAGAACACACGGATGCCACTTAATATAATTGTGAATGGATATTGAAATTGGATCTCCAAAATCACCCTACAACAACATATCCATTATCATAATACTCTCCAACATGTAACACAATATATTATCATAATACATATCCCTAATGCAATCATTCGGCCCGTCATCGGCTTTATTGAAATAACTGGATCATTACTCAACTGAATCATTACTGGGGAAATCAAATCAAATGTTGGGGAGTCCCTTCTGTAATTCGTGAACAAACTCCTCCATGTTATTGTAAGAAGATCCTCCTTTTCCCACTGCTCTCATCGATGCATCTCTCAACCTGTCAATTCTCTTCTTCATTTGCCGCCCTTCCTCCCCTCTCATCAACTTCCTCACCATTTTCTCAACATCTTCTCTCCTCACAACTTCATTCATTTCCATCCCAATCTTCCAAACTTCGCTAACAAATCTCCTGTTCGTCTGCTGCTCTGCGAAGAAGGGCCACGATATCATGGGCACACCAGCACATATGCTCTCCAGCGTAGAGTTCCATCCGCTATGAGTCAGAAAGCCTCCTACTGAAGGATGTGATAGTACTTTCATCTGAGGCGCCCAGCTCACAATGAAACTTCTGTCCTTCACCTTCTCCAAAAACTCAGGAGGCAGAACAGCAGAGCGGCCATGAATAAGATCTGGACGAAGAGCCCACATGAAGGGCTGCTTGCTCGCCTCTAAACCCCACGCGAACTCTACGAGCTCCTCGTCGGATATGACAGTTATACTTCCAAAGCAAACATAAATAACTGAAGACAGCTCCTGACCGTCCAACCATTTCACACAACCCGTTTCTTCACTCCATATGCTGTCAGATCGATCGGATATTCGATTCTGACCATTTTCTGCTGCGTGTAGAAAAAGAGGGCCAAGAGTATACAAGGGGGGAAGTCTGTTCCGGAGTGCGTCGAGTACAGGGCCCTCGAGCTCATCAAAGGTATTAAGTATTACCATGTCGGCTTCCAGAGAGGCCTGCGCTTCACTTTTCAGATACCCAAACATGTAATCCATCGAAGAGTCTGTGACTTGCAAGAAGCTGGGAAGATCTTTGACATGCAGCGGGGGCATTCCAGGAATGCAGGTCAATATTTCTTCCATGTATCCATTTGTAAAACACCTCTCATCTGCAGTAAACAATAGCATATACAGTGAGTAAACAAAAACGGCGCAGTGAGATGAAAAGAGTTGCAGCAGTGATATACCTTTGAGAGGAACATAACCATTTTCAACGAGAAGAGGCATGAAGAAATAAGCGGAGAAGCCACAAGAGCTGGGCGTCCAGAAGGCTACTCTGGGAACTCTCAGCTTCCTCGCGGTTTTCTGCGTAAACGAAAGAACCCCGTCGGAAATAATACATGTCACGGGAGGAACGTCTGGTTGTAAATTCTTCAACTTGTCAATCAGCTTGTCGAAATGCAGAGGGCCGTTGTTGATCAAGGACTCGGAGAGCTCATCTATTTTGAGGGTCCGGCCATGGTCCGCAGGCAGGCAGTCTGGAATAGTTTCAAATCTGAAGTCCGCCGGGTGAGATTTCACGGACTCCGATCCGGACCTATCCAACCGCTCTTGTATATACTCGGTGTTAACGAAGGTGATATAGAAGCCTCGAGCGTACAGGATTTTGGCAAGCTGCGTCATCGGCCTAATGTGACCCTCAGCAGGATAAGGAAACATCACAGCATGAGGTTGGTTAGCCATACCAGTGCTAATAATACCGATGGTATCGACGTGCTTTACGAACACAGAAGTGCGCCGATTATAAGAGCAAGAGAGAGGAGCTGCGATGCATTAACATGAATGGCTAAATCTAAGCAGGAGGAGGTATATATTTAGAGAATCCCCATGTGATGAAATAATAACATAGTCAACATAGACAGCGGAGTAGGGAGGCGGTGATGGGCCACTCACAAACAAACAAACAAACATCACCGACTTAAAAATAAATTTTCGATTACAGCTGTTGGGCACCACTAAAGTTTTGGACTCTTTCTGCATAGCTAAAGGTTCGTGATTGAACAAGGTTGCATGGCAGCGTATACCTTATGTTATGCAAGTATAATAAAATAAAATAATAGTTGTATTGAATCCACATCATACGAGATGAAGTTCTTACCAATAAGAGATGTATTTGAACAATCAATCACAATTTAGAAAAATGTTTAAAAATAATTAAAAAAATAAAAAAAAATCAAATTGTAATGTTATATCTTTAAAAATGCTCAAAATTATTTTGGTCAAACCCCAGCTAATAGACTATCAATAGCATATCCAATACTATATATATAAAAACCCGATTTCATAAAACATTTAGATATACATTGTAAAACGCTCAAACTTATATTTAAGGTTAACACTCAAAATTTGTAATATAAAAATAAAACTTATATTTAAGTTTAACCCTTAAAAAAATTGTGAAAAAAAAATACAAATGCCATCAACTTTAAATGGTACAAAATATTATATTATTTTATTTTAACTTTAACATTCAAATAATTGTGAAATAAAAAGTACAATTTTCATCCATTTGAATCCTACCTATAAAATATTATTTTATTTTATTTAAATGTGTCTAGGAAAAAGGTACCTATGAGAACAACCAAAAAAATAAAAAATGCATATCCATGCCAAAAAAGAAAGGGTTATTTATTTAACAAGATGGCCCCCCAACTTTTGACAATATATATAAAAAAACAAGAAATAGTTATTACAATAATATTGGGGGAAGTGAAGGTAGCAATAAGATTTCAAAGTTTTTGGTCAATAAATTTTAAATGAGATTTAAAATTTAAAATAAATAAATATTTTTTAAAACTTTGGATAAAAGGGTGTATATTTTATGGTTAACCATGAACTAATAGAAAGTCAAACCTAACTCAAAACTATATACCATGCCTATCAGATATAAGATAAATTGAGACTTCTAAAAATAAATGACTTCACTATAAAGTTAAGGAAAACAAACACTACCTCTATTAAACAAATGCACATACACCAAAACAAAAAACAAATATTAAAATAAATCTTTACTACTTTATATTTTTCTTCTATATTAATATTTTTGGTTTTTATTTTTATTTTTTAATTTAAATTTATTAACCATACCTACTATTATTTGTGTAGTTGACTTGATTTTGATGTGCAACTAAATTAAATAAATAAAGGGATCCATGTTTTCCTTGAAAAGTTGAGCAATTAAAAACATTTTTTAAATTTCTAATTTAGTAGTAAAGTGTGTATTTATATATAATACTCACTTATCATTGTTTGTAAAGTTCACTTAATTTTAATGTGCAATTAACTTAAATAAAAAGATTTCATGTTTTGGGAAATTGATTCATGATTAATTGATATTGTATTTTTTTTTCAACATTGCAGTCTTAGAGAAACAAGGTTTGAATTGGTGACCTCTCTTTAAGAGAAAGAGTGTGCTTACTTTTCATCAATTGTGCTATCCCATGAGATTGTTTTTTTCATCTGTAATTAATTGGTATTGTACTTATTTTATATGAAAAAAATATAAGAATAAAATTTCTCACTCCTTATGACAAAGTGTGTATTTGTCCACTTGTATAATGTTAATGTAGAGTTGAAATTCATATATCTCTTGAATCAATAAAAATGAATTATACATTCAAATATATATTTCCAAGTAAATACTACATACATCCACATCAACATTTATGAATAATATTATTCATTTTTTTTTTTTTAAATTATAGTTTCATTTAATTAATAAGAATATTTATCATAAAATGAGTTTGTTTTTTCATTTTTATGAATAATATTCCATTAAAATTTTTTTTTGTTAAAATTGTAATTTTATTTATTTAATAAAAATATTTATCATAAAATTTTGCTTATGAATAATATTCAATTTAACTTTTTTTTTTTTTGAAATTATAATTTTGTTTAATTAATACGAATATTTATCATAAAATAAGTTTGATTCTTCATTTTTATGAATAATATTCAATTTAAATTTTTTGTTGAAAGTATAGTTTTATTTATTTAATAAAAATATTTATCATAAAATTTTGCTAAAAAAAAATTGATTTATTTTAAAATATTTAAATTATTTAAATTTTGAAAAAAATAAATTTTTTTTATCTAGTTATTAAATCTTTATTTAAATTTTGAAAAAAATAAATATTTTTTTACCTTTAAAATAAATAATTTATCCAAAACAAAATTAAATTTATCTAGTCATTAAATCAATCGTAATTATAACTTCTCTTATAACAATAAAATTATTTAAATTATTTATTAATTTTATTTATAAATTGTTTTAGTTTACCAACTACCTTGACCGCCGACACCATAAAGATATAATTTTGGTTTACGTTGACGGCACACCACCACCTTGTTATAATAATATTTATATTGGAATTAGTGGAAGAAAGTGTTTTCATTCAACACTAATAATGGAACGATTAAAATACAATAAAGTTTTGTAAGTATATGTATTATTTTTAAGTTTTTTTCATTTTTTTACTTCAAAATGTAGGCGATGAGAATTATTTATTCTAAAAATAAAATATATATTATGCTAATGTCATCGAGCATAGGGCTTATATTTATTTTCAAAACTTTCCCACGGGACAACCATGTGACACTAGCATGTGACCACGTGCTTACCATTCTTTCAAGATTATCTGATGACACGTGAGACGTAAGGACATGACACCAGTGCTATAGATTATGTGGATCTCTATATATTTAAAGTGGGTCATGGGAGATAGGGTAGCATTATTATAAATTGTTTTCAAATGGAATAGGAATTTCGTGAACAATTTTTAAATGAATTTTGTGAACATGTTTATTATAAATTGTTTTTAAATGGAATAGGAATTTTGTGAACAATTTTTAAATGAATTTTGTGAACATGTTTATTATAAATTGTTTTTAAATGGAATAGGAATTTTGTGAACAATTTTTAAATGAATTTTGTGAACATGTGTTTCCTCTTAAGAGGTCACAGGTTTAAATTAGAAGGGGTAGGGTATGTATACTTTCGTAGACTTTACCAGTCAAAACGCTGGGCGGAGGGGGTCCCTTACAAACAAGGGGGTCTTATACACAAATTTGGTGTGTTGACTTGGCTGCGACCTTAAAAATAGATTATTATTATTATTATTATTATAAATTGTTTTTAAATGAAATAGGAATTTTGTGAACAATTTTTAAATCAATCTTCATACAAAATCAGCCATCATTATTAGAAATTGTTTTTAAATATATGACTATATTGTCTTGCTATAATACATCTCTATAACTATCCCAAAAGACATGCACCAGTGTTCTGTATAAGTATACATATAGTTCCCATCAAAAGGGGCCAAAAGGTAACCAATAATCATATATTTTATAGATCAATTTCCCAACATCTTTGAAAAATAAAAATGTTAAAACCAAAGTTCATGATTATAAGAAGTAACCCAATCTTTAATGGAATTGGGAAAATGTTTTTTTCCTTAATTATTTGTACTAACAAACCTCGACCTTATAAAAGCCTCCAAACATTCTTAACAATGATAGCTTTGGAGAAAAGGACTATGTTTTTGAGTCCCCATCGTGCTTGACATTTTGGAATTTCTATTTTCTTCCAGGAGACCAATGCCATGCCTTTTTTTTCACGGTCTCTAGACTAAATGAATATATAACAAAGTTGTCTAATTCACATGAGGATTCCTTTCAGTATCCATGCAGTGGACATCCAATAGATTGGGATGGCCTCTATAACATATTTAACCAGGACAAGTCACCCTCCCTGTGAAATCCATATATTACACCAATTGTTGATCTTTTCTTCAATCTTTCTTATGAGCCATTGCCAATCTCCCTTAAGATATTAGTTAGCCTTTTGGTGAAAACCCATATATTTGAACCTTGTGTCAAAAGTTGTTACAGTAAAGGAGAAGAGATCTTTGCCTTAGAGAGGCCCCAACAAGTTATCATTTATTTAGATGGGTTAATCTTCATGCCCATGGCTACAGAAAAGAGCTCCATAATCTCTTTGAGTTTTTTTACCATTCGCATGGACCCACCAAAAAAAATAAGTATGTCGTCAACAAAAAGTAAGTGAGAAACATAACAAGAGTTACCAACTAGTATACCTTTGAAGGTGCCAATTGTTGAGGCTTCCTTGAGGGACCTACTAATCCCTTCTACTACTAAAATAAAACAAAGTAGGGATAAAGGACAACCATGTTGAATTCCTCTTTTAGGTTTTAAAAAAGATGAAGTTGCCCAATTGATTAGCACACTGAAGGAGACTGAGATTATCCAATTCATTACCCATGAGACAAATTGGAAGTTAAATCCTATATGAATGAGGATAAGGTGTAAGAATAACTATATTACTTTTTCAAATGATTTCAATAGGTCCACCTTGACTATCATTGCCTTTAAATTCTTGGTTTTTATCAAGTGGAACACTTCTTGGGCAGCCCCTACTACCTCATGTATTGTCTCCCTTCCAAGAACCCAAACCACTAAAGGAATATCTATCGAGAAATAATTTCCTTAGTCGTCTAAAGATAATTTTTGAGATTATCTTGTGAATGTTATGGCAAATTGAGATAAGTCGGAAGCTTTCAAAGTAGGTTGGATTGCCATCCTTAGGGATAAGTGCTATGAATGTGGTATTGAAAGCTACCAATACTTTTACAGAGGTTCGTGAGGCCTCCACCACTCTTCTGAGGTCATTTTCAATGAAATCATAGTAGTTGAGGAAGAATTGAATACAGAGTCCATCTAACAGCCGATGAATTTTTTCCTTCTAGAAACTCTATAGGGTTATGAGAAGCTCTTGTTTCCCCACCTCTACCATGAGGTATTTATTGTCCTCTAGTTCCACACATCTCAGAAAGAAACTATATAATGATACCATCTACGATAGATCAAGAGTCATCTTTAAAAGGCGATTGAAAGTACCTGACACCTTAAGCTGCTATATCAAGAAAATTTATATCCCACGAGACATCCTCTTCATAAATATTCCAGACTGATTTGATATTTTCCTGTAGTTGGAAAATCTATGGAAAATTTTGGTGTTATCATCTTCTTCCCGAAGTTAGATTGCCCTACTTTTTAAACACCACTTTTTCTCTTTATCCAAAATAATTTTCCTTCTCTTGTTTTCAAGTTGGCTTAGCTCAAACTTTTGAGATTTAGACATAAAACCATACCCCTCCTTGGTAAGATTGGATGCTACATCCTCTTCCACTTCTTTTAGGATTTTTTCGTATTTTTCTTTTTTATCCTTTGACCATTGAATAACTATTTTTTAAACCTTTTTCATGTTTTTATGGAATTGGATGGTTGCAAATTCATTGAGAGTTTCATTGAAAGGTGTCTAGGAGTCCTTGATTATTTGGATGAAGTCCTCTTCCTTAATCCCAATAGGTTTTAGCTTGAAGGGGCTTGCTAGCTTTCCTTGAGCAGGGTGTTAGCACCATGATTTTCATAGCTAAGGTTAGAGGTTTGTCAACAATTTGCAAAGTCATTCCTGTTAGCACCCATATTTCTTTTATGCCTGGCATCATCTAACATCTCCAAGGGTCAGTTTCAAAAGGAAGCTTATCATTTATTATTTCTATTTCTATTTCCAACTATGCGCTGCGTAGATCACTTCACCGCGCAAAAGATTCTATTGTGCAGTGGATTTCGTCGTGTAGTGGATTTCATCGCGTAGTGGGTTGTCGCGCATAGGATGTTGTCGCGCATAAGATGTTGTCGTGTAGTGGATTTCGTCGCGCAGTGGATTTCGTCGCGCAATGGATTTCGTCGCGCAGTGGATTTCATCGCATAGTGGGTTGTCTCGCATAGGATGTTTTTGCGCATAGGATGTTGTCGCGAAGTGGATTTCATCGTGCAGTGGGCTATCACACATAGGATGATCTCGTGCATAGGATTCTCTCACGCAATGGATTTTGTCATGCATAATATGCTTTCGTGCAGAGGATTTTCCTGTGCACATGCTATAAGTCACACTACATAAATGACTGGTTTAGTGGTCAACTTCAAGATCATTTTATGACCAACTAGATAGGAATTTTGAAAATCCCTGAGATTTTTTTGTTGAGGACAAACCAAATAATAAAAACCTCTCTCAGATTTGAAAACCATTTCATATTTTGGGAGATTCGAAGGAATCATTGAGCTCTATTTTTCAGTTTTTATGATTTCTTGTCCGAGATATGTTTTTGCGACACGTATTACGACCAGATGGAGATGAATTTCAAGAAACCTAGAAAGGTTTTTCTTTATAATGATATTAGCTACAAAAACCTCTCTCGGGTTCATAAAATAGTTTTTTATTACTGATATATGATGTCATCTTTAATTCTTATTTTCCTAGTTTGTTGCGCAATCCGCTGCGTTTTTTAGTTGTAGGTTACTGTTGCATAGAAGACTTGCTGTGCAAGGGTGACATAGTGTCCAACAATGCACATGATGACTCATCACAACCATATGGTCTAATTCCGATCATGATCAATGATTTTAAAGAATATTTCGGTTACGATTATGATTTGGCAAAGTCGGGTTTTCTATTTTTAGTGAATCCGTTGAAGTTATTGTTCTCTTTCAAAGAAAAAAGATCCATGATTTTAGGAGGAAGTAGTTTGACCATAGCTGCCAAGGGTGACATTGGTTTTCTATATATGGGGATCATTTTCATGCACCAGGTGGGTTGGAAAAATAGTGTAGACAGTGACTATTGAATGTAGCTCTGAATTCCACTGAAACTTAATGCAAAAGTCTTGAAGCTTTGATGAAAAGATTCCAACTGTGGTAGTTGGATGTATTGTATTATTTCTATGCGTACGTACTTCATGTATTCTTTATTCATATCTATTTTCTGTTTGAATAGGAACGTAATTTCGAACCTGGGATTTGTTGTGCAGAGCCTCGAGATTCATGCCATTTAGACAAACTATTTTCCTCTAATTTGACTCTGAATTCATCCTCAGTGGTGCTTCGAGTTTCTTCATGTGTTTTTCTCTCGCCACACATGACAATTTTTAGCTGAAGATTGTTGCTTATTTAGCCTTTATGCTCTCAAGTTCATTCACTAAGTCATTTGTTTCTATCGTTTTCTTAAATTGACTCCATTGCCTAATGGTACTTTCTCTCTTGATTGTCCTACCATCCCTTTTAAAACAAAAATAAACTTGTCCTATTGCAGAAACTGACCTTTGTGCATTTATTGATGAAATATTTGAGTTATTACTAGTCATTAGACATATGAGAGAGACCTCTCTGGTTTTATAGGTTAGAATACAATCTAAAGTTGGTTGAAACAGTTACCTCGAGGCTTTCTTAGATACAACCCAAAGAAATTACCGAGTGCTAACATTTTTGGCACCGTTGTCGGGGACGAAATTGAAAATTTTCCCTGGGAAAGAATGATATGGTTGAGTTCTAAGGTCCAAGGGTAGCATACACTTAGGCACATATTGGTCGTATTTATGCTTTGGCGACTCCACACATCAGAAAATCAGTTGAAGTTGATTCCACTCGCAGAAGAATCCAGAGCTAAAGTTTTCATGGTGACTCCAATCAAGCTTCAAATGTGATTCAAAGACTCCACTAGAGAATGAGACCTGTTGACAGAGATATGGAAGAGAAGTATGGAAAAATAAGGTACTCGAGCTTAAGTTTAGTTCAAGAAGTACTTTTCTATTTTATCAATATCTTCTTGTCTTTTCCTGAGTTTTTCAAAAGAATATTTCTTCACTTACTATGTTTAAATGAATCCTAGAGATCTACCCTTGTATATCCTTCATTGCAAACTGTAGGTATACCTCCTTCTTGTATAACCGATATTCACCAAGTTCCTTCCTTTGAGCCATATGATGTTCATGATCATTCTTGTGAGTTTAATGAAACCAAAGTTGAGCTTGTACTTTCTGTTCTTAACCCTGCACCCTCAATAATTCAAGAAATATACAATCCTCTTAAATTTCCTTCCATCCTTCATGACTTTCCTCTGAAACATTATAAGTATCTTCCTAGGTTCGATGGAGAGATTGATGGACAGTCAGTTGAAAAACATATTCAGGTCTTTGAGCATTTCATAGACCTTTTTGAGATCGAACATGATGATGTGTCTATGAGGGCCTTTTCTCATTCCTTACAAGGAGATTCCAAAACATGGTTCAGACATCTGCAGCCTTAGTCGACTAGCTCATGGGATGAATTGAGGGAAACTTTACGTAGGTTTTGGGGTGAGAGAAAGTCATGGGATCTACTCCTTTCAGAGTCTTATGCCATGAGAAAAATGAAATATGAAACCATCCCAAATTTCAGCATGAGGTTTGCTAGTCTTTATTATAAACTACGTAAAGAAGTCCAACCTCCTGAAGTTGTCACCATGCTCCATTATGTAACAACCTTTCAATCAGACTTATCTTTTATTTTGATGGAGAGGAAGTCTATGTCTTTGAAGCAGATGTTCAAAAATGCTCAGGAAGTTGAAGACAATATTCAAGCATGTAAACATATTATAAATGAGGAGTTGGATGCTAAAGAACATGACAATGAATATGAACAAAGAAAAGTTGATTTGAATCTTGAGAAGAGGGTTAATAATATCATATGTCCTTTTGAAGCTTTAAATGTTGATGATTTTGCAAAGGATTATATTCCACTTATTAAAAAAGAAGGTGATAATTTATCTTTTGATCCATCTCATGATAAGCATGGGGCTGATTGTTTTATGTATTCATTTGTAGATAGTCAAGAAAATGAATTTGCAAATCTGCTTGTTGAAGAGCATGTTGATGTCCCAAGATTTTTCTTGTTAGATGACATTGTAGATGTTGTTGCTTTGTCTTTATATAATGAATATGATGATGATTATTATGTTGACTTCCTAGAACAACCAACTGCATGTTCTCTATCAGAAAATGTTCATTTTCAGTTGTAGTGTCCAGAGGAAGGAGAGAACTCCTGGAAGGAACCCTGTAGCTACCACAGAGCCTGGAGACTTCCGGTCCGGCCTGTTCCTATAACCCAAGGCAAGGGATATTAGCAGCCGAAGGACTGTCCAGGTGACAGAGAAGGTGTATACTCCTGGGGTGGAACAGGCATGTGGGGAATGAGTGTCTATGGGCAGTGAGCGTGGGAGGT
Source organism: Picea engelmannii (assembly GCA_009831015.1). NCBI lineage: Eukaryota > Viridiplantae > Streptophyta > Pinopsida > Pinales > Pinaceae > Picea > Picea engelmannii. The sequence goes on from ML806720.1 coordinate 151,590, forward strand.
TCCTTAGAGAGAATCCCTTCCTTGTGGTGGTGTGTTGTTTTTCCTGTAACCTCATCCTAGCCTAGATTTCCTTGCCTTGGGGTGGAGCTTAGTCCCAGCTCGGGGGTGACCCACTGCTGAGCTGATGAGCAGTGTGGTCTAAGGCTGGGAGGTTCGTGGAAGGCCTTCACTTGGTTGGTGGATTCTACCACTGTTAAAAGATAAGTATCTGATTATGTTTTTATCATGTTTTGCATGACTCTACTGTTTATGTTATCATGATTTCCGATGTGTATACGAATTAATATGGAATGCTATGGATTGTTAATTATAGCAGTAAATAATATGTTTTACTCTGTGCTTAAATGAGTTATGTATAGAGTGGTGTTATAACCTTCTCTTAATAGCGGTTAAACCTTGGTAGCCAGAAAAAGGGTGTGCTACAGTTTGGTATCAGAGCCAAGGTTTCGACACTGAGCCTAGATGGGCTAGTGGAGCGGTCTTTAGACCGAGAATGCGAAGGGAAATTGGGTCTAGAAGGCTAATTTTGGACCCTGGTTTGCTCCAAAGTGTCAAGGAGTTACTTGACGAGTTTTAAACTCAGGAGGTATAGCGGCGTTATGAAACCACAGCCAGTGTGGTATAAGTCCACAGGGAGAGAGGAATCCACACTAGAAGTGCAGGAGCTTTAGGATCTGTTTGGGAGGGAAGGTGAACCCTCGTGACCGTTAGATCTGAAAAGTGTGCACGGGGTTTAAAGCCCTTTGGAATTTCACGGGAGTGTGGAAATCGCGATACGCGAAATCCTGAGTTAGTTAGGAACCGTCTGAGCCGTCAGATCTCGGATGGAAAACCCGACAGCTGTTGGATCTGTCAGGAGATGTACAAGGGTTAAAACCCCAGTGAATAGGGATGAAAGCCCTGAAATAGATCTAGACCGTCCGAATGACGGAGGCCACGTGTCGTGAGATTACCCATTTCGGGAAATCGGGAATCGCGGAATCGGGAATCCTGATGACGAAGGCCCAAGATTTTTCATGGTGAAAACCCCATGATAGATCTGAACTATCCGATGGATGGAGGTTACGTGTCAAAAGATTAACTGCATCAGGAGACCAGGGATCGAGATTTTGGGAGTCTCGTGATCGAGAGTTCGGACTCTCGTGATGATAAACCCGATGAACGGATGAGATTCTTTCGGAGGATCTCAGAGTCTGTGACGACTGTTAGATGTGAGGAAGAGATGTCGGCTTTAAGTTGGGGCACAAATGCGGATTAAGGTAAGTAGCGAGCAGATCTAGATGGCCAAAGTCCACTCACCCAGATCTACGCCTGAGGTTT
>ML806720.1:154548-166253 GCA_009831015.1 Picea engelmannii
AGGTTTGGAATGATCAGAGGAAGTTTAAGAAGGAACAGAGGCAGAAGGGAAACAAGCCTTCCTTTTTCAGAAACAGTCCTTGGGGACAGTCATCTTTTAGAGAGCCCAGGAAAGTTGAAGGGAGTGAGCAGGTGCCAAGACCGTCACCTATGGAGTGTTGGGGTTGTAAAGGGAATCATAGGTACAGAGATTGCCCCCACAGAAAAGACAAAGCAAGAACTGTCCATACTGTTCAGCAAGCTAAAAAAGTGAAGGATATGGGCAGCAGAATGCCGAGGATCTATGCAACCCTGGACAACAAGCAAGTAGAATTTCAATCGCACATGATTGAAGTGGAAGGTACGATCAACAACCGACCACTTGTTATTTTAATTGATTCAGGGGCTAGCCATAGTTATGTAGATCCCAGAATGGTGGAAAGTTTGCATCTAATGAGAACCAAACATGAGAAGTCTTGGTTAGTGCAGTTGGCCACAGGGACCAAAAGGAAGGTCACTGAATTGGTTAAGTATTGTTTAGTGGACATGAAAGGAATGAGTACTAAGGCTGAATTGAACATTTTGCCTTTAGGCTCATACAATTGCTTAATTGGGATGGACTGGTTGGACCAGCACCATGCCCTTCTGGATTGTCGTAACAAGAGGTTCACATGCCTGAACGAAGAGGGAAATTAGGTAACAGTCCAAGGAATTCCCAAAGCCATGGCTGTGAGGGAAATATCAGCCATGCAGCTGAAGAAATGTTATCGGAAAGGTTGTCAATTATATGCAGCTCGGGTGGAAGAAGCATCCTGAGATGTAGTATCGAATCTGGAAGATCACAAGGTACTCAAGGAGTTCAAGGATGTATTTCAGGAGGTACCTGGATTACCTTCAAAGAGGGACATCTATTTTTCTATAAATTTGATGTCTGGAATAGCTCCAGTTTCGAAGGCTCCTTATAGAATGAGCACACCAGAGCTGAAAGAGTTGCAATTGCAGCTCGAAGAGCTACTAAAGAAAGGTTACATTCGCCCCAGTGTGTCACCGTGGAGATCTCCGGTCCTATTCATGAAGAAGAAAGATGGGGCGTTGAGGCTGTGCATTGATTTTCGACAGTTGAATAAGGCCATTGTCAAGAACAAGTATCCTCTGCCAAGGATTGATGATCTTTTTGATCAGTTGAAGGATGCGAAAATATTTTCGAAAATAGATCTCCGATCAGGATATCACCAAGTGAGAATAAAGGATGAGGACATCAACAAGACCACCTTTAGAACAAGGTACGGTCATTATGAGTTCACGGTGGTGCCGTTCGGACTGTCCAACGCGCCCAACGCGCCTGCTGTTTTCATGTGCTTAATGAATGGAGTGTTCAGAAATTATTTGGACAAGTTTGTCATAGTCTTCCTGGACGACATCTTGGTGTATTCCAAGATAGAGGAAGAACATGAGCAACCCCTGAGAATGGTGCTACAGGTGTTGAGAGAACACCATCTGTACGCAAAACTGAGCAAGTGCTCATTTTATCAAAGGCAGATCCATTACTTGGGACACATTATATCTGAAGAAGGGATCCCTGTGGATCCTGAAAAGGTAGAGGCCATTCGAGAATGGCCATCACCAAGGAATGTGGCAGAAGTTAGATCTTTTATGGGTCTGGCAGGCTACTATAGGAGGTTTATACCCGGATTCTCAAAGATAGATCATTCTATCACTTCCTTGCAAAAGAAGGAGAAGAATTTCCAGTGGACTGAAGAATGTGAGAGCAGCTTCTAGCGATTGAAGCAACTGCTAACTAGTGCTCCAATCCTAAAGATTACAGATCCAAACAAGGATTACGTAGTGTGCACGGATGCATGTAAGGAGGGGCTGGGAGGAGTTCTCAGCCAAGAGGGGTTTGTAGTTTGTTATGAATCCCGAAAGTTGAAGGAACATGAGAAGAATTATGCCACTCACGATTTAGAGCTGGCAGCAATCGTCTACACCTTGAGGAAATGGAGACATTACCTCATGGGAAAGAGATTCGAGTTGAGGACATACCATAACGGTTTGAACTATTTATTTGATCAGCCAGCCTTAAATGCCAGGCAAATCAGATGGCTGGAGTTTCTGTGCGAATATGACTTTGATATCAATCATATCAAGGGGAAAGAAAATAAGGTGGCTGATGCACTCAGCAGAAAAGTGCACGAATTACATGATGCAGCCATTAGCATGTACCGGACTGAGATGAAAGACAGAATTTTGGAAGCTACAAATACTAATTTGCAGTACAAAGGTCTTGTAGCAAAGCTACAGCAGTGTGAAGAACCACAACCCAAGGAAGGTTACACCATGGGAGCTGATGGTTTACTTCTGTATAAAAATAGAGTGTATGTACCCAATGTCCGAGAATTGAAGCTGGCAATTCTAAAGGAGATGCATAACGTGGCTTATGCCGGACATCCTGGATATCAGAAGACTGTGACAACAGTCAAAAACCATTATTTTTGGCCGAGTCTGAAGAAAGAAATCGCTGAATACATCGCCAGATGTATGGAGTGCCAAAAGGTTTAAGGCTGAGCATAGGCACCCAACAGGGTTGCTGCAGCCTTTACCTATTCCTGAATGGAAATGGGACGTGGAAACAATGGATTTTATCACAGGATTGCCCAGAACAAGAAAGCAGCACGATTCGATTATGGTGGTGGTGGACAAGCTTACTAAAGCTACCCATTTTATTCCACTAGAAACCACCCACAGAGCAGCATATGTTGCTGACATTTTCCTAAAAGAAGTTGCACGCTTGCATGGAATTCCTAAGACAATTGTGTCTGATAGGGACCCAAAATTCACTTCGAATTTCTGGAAAGGACTGTTCAAAGGATTCAGAATGAATCTGAACTTTAGCACAACATATCATCCCGAGTCTAATGGACAGACAGAGAGAGTAAACAGAGTAATAGAAGACATGCTGAGAATGTATGTGATGGATAAACCATCAAGGTGGGAAGACTACCTGCATTTGGTAGAATTCGCCTACAATAATGGGTATCATACTTCATTGAAGATGAGCCCGTTCAAAGTGCTTTATGGAAGAAAGTGCAACACTCCAGTGAGTTGGGATAATCCAGCTGACAGAGTAGTAGTTGGGCCTGAGCTACTCAAAGAGATGGAAGACCAAATGATAAGAATTAAACATAATCTAAAAGCTTCCCAGGACAGGCAAAAAAGTTACGTTGATACTAATAGAACCCATAAATAATTCAAAGTGGGTGACCATGTTTTCCTGAAAGTGAAAACTAACAGGAGTTCCCTGAGGCTGGGAAGTTGCACCAAGTTGGCAGCAAGATTTTGTGGGCCATTTGAGATCCTGGAAAGGATTGGGCCAGTTGCATACATGCTTGCATTACCTGCATCTATGACTGTACATAATGTGTTTCATGTTTCACTTCTTAATAAATATGTACCTGATGCTAATCATGTTATCGATTGGAATGTGATTCAGGTGGAACCAAAAGGTGTCCTGCAAGTGCATCTTGTGCGCATATTGGACAGGAAAAGCAAACAGCTCCGGAATCGAGCTATAGAGCTTGTAAAAGTCCAATGGACCTAGTACGGTCCCGAGGACGTGACATGGGAGCATGAAGAGGTTATGTGGGCAGAGTACCCACATCTTTTTGAAAAAAAATGAAAATCTTGCAGATGCTGTGTAAAGTTGCACTGAGGACAGTGCAAAAATAAGGGGAGGGGAATTGTAGTGTCCCCAAGGCCGAGCCCCGTAGTAAACCATGTTCTGAAATGAATTGTAATTATGTTTTATAGGCTGGTGAGCCAAGTTTTTATAAGTTGGAGGTTTATGTGTTGTTAGGCCAGGGAGCCCGAGTGTTGAAGGCCAGGAGCCTGTTGTTGTATATGTAATCACGCAAAACAATTAATAAAACATAAACACCGCCATGTGCAGACTGACCATGATGAATGAGTGAAGGGGGACTGAGCATCCATAGGATGGGCAAGGAATTAGGGGTTGGAAGGTGGGAAAAGGGGGCTACGTGTTGAGCCTAGGGGCTAAGCCTGGGAATAATATTTTAATATTATCCCCAAAAGACATGTGCATTTTATGTTTATCCTAAGTTTCTGGCAAGGGGAGAACATGCAAGGGAGATGTGTGCTGGTGGAATGCATGCAGTTTCATGGGTGACAAGTGTCAACCCTGACGCATGCGAATAAAACAGCCAGGGTGAGCCATGAGAAGGTTCCTTCCCCATTCTACCTGATTGTCTGAATGCGTACGGAGCCCTGGATAGTACTACCAACCCGACTCATGTAGAGAACCTTCGTGCATCCCTGTGATTCGAACAATCTGTGTCTAGCTATGAGAAAACCAGTGTGTATATTCCCTGAACGAGAAGCCTGCATGGATTTGGGGAAAGAGTCTGTGTTTGTTCCGGAAAGTTGGTACACCCCCTCTCTGTTCTAAACTGGGGAGTCTGAATCGACCCCTACATGGATGACTCGTCACGCATCCTTGAGAATCCAGAATGTGAGTCTATTTCGTGTTGCCAAATTGAGAAAACAGAAGTGTCTCATCCCTGTTAAGCCCGGTTATACTATTGCACCTACCTGGAGCTGCCCTGGGGTGTTCGTGTCTGGATCTCGTGGATTGTGGTGGACGTGTATTGTTTGATCCTGTGTGGCTTGTTGGCCAGTTTGTACAACACTCTCTCTAGGTGAGAGAGGTGGTTGAAGATTGGAAGAACATGTTGTTGGACCTGTGAGCGACTCCCTCCAGGTGAGAGAGTGCGTAGAGGAAGGAGATAACTCCTGGAAGGAACCCTGTAGTTGCCACAGAGCCCAGAGACTTCCGGTCCGGCCTGTTCCTGTAACCCAAGGCAACTGAGATTAGCAGCCGAAGGATTGTCTAGGTGACAGAGAAGGTGTATACTCCTGGGGTGGAACATGCATGTCGAGAATGAGGGTCTGTGGGCAGTGAGCGTGGGAGGTTCCTTGGAGAGAATCCCTTCCTTGTGGTGGTGTGTTGTTTTTCCTGTAACCTCAACCTAGCCTATATTTCCTTGCCTTGGGGTGGAGCTTAGTCCCAGCTCGGGGGTGACCCACTACTGAGATGATGAGCACTGTGGTCTAAGGCTGGGAGGTTCATGGAAGGCCTGTACTTGGTTGGTGGATTCTACCACTGTTAAAAGATAAGTATCTGATTATGTTTTTATCATGTTTTGCATGACTCTACTATTTATGTTATCATGATTTCCACTATGTATACGAATTAATATGGAATGTTATGGATTGTTAATTATAGCAGTAAATAATATGTTTTACTTTGTGCTTAAATGAGTTATGTATAGAGTGGTGTTATAACCTTCTCTTAATAGCGGTTAAACCTTGGTAGCCAGAAAAAGGGTGTGCTACATCAACAGTGTAATGAGAGCAATCAACCTACATATCACAGTTACAAAGAAGAATATGAAGAAAGTACTGAATCAACTGAAGGAGATTCTTTACGTTTATGCTTTGCTTCGTTTAAATTGTTGAAAGAAAATTTAAAGATCATCACCGAGGTAGAGGAATGTGTTCTGATGCAAAATCACACTGATTCATGGGAAAAAATTGACAAGAAATTGCAACAATCTTCTCATGTGTTTGATGATTATGTTACTTGTTATGTAGAAGGTCTTGTCAGTTCAAAATTGCAGCCATTGGTCGAAGATGAATTTGAAAATGAGTATGTTCAACAATCCAAAGAAATTGAAAAATGTGCATATAACATTAGTGAATAAAATGAAGAAGGTTTTGAATCAGGTGAAAGAACCTTGCCATTGTGTTTTGCTTCTTTCGAATTGCTGAAGAAAAATGTTTATAATGTTTCAAATCAGAAACCCTCCAGGCATGATGTTGAATATGAAGAAAGAAGTGGAATTGCAAATGAAAACTGTCTTCCATTATGTTTTTCTTCCTTTGAATTGTTGACTGTAAATCATGAGATAACAGAGGAAGCAGTGAAGTCTGACTACATTCATAGTGACATTGTTTTACATGAGAAAATTGTTATCAGTGAAGAGGATCAACAACCTTCTCATACTTTTAATGACCTTGTTGTTGATTACATGGAAGGTTATTTCAGTTTAGATTTGCAGCATGTGATCAACTACTAGCTTGGAAATAAATATGATGGTCAATCAACATTAGTGTTAGATATGGATTGCTTTCCACTAGGGGTTTCATTTTATCCAGCACTGTCTTCCAATTCAGAAGATTGTTATTTCCAACAGTCTCAACATATTTTTCAGCCTTTTTGTGGTAATCAACGGGTTGAATTACATGAAAACAAGGATGCAGTGGAAGGGGTGAAACATGATTGTTGTTTTATGTATGTTCTAGAGGATCCATTTGCAGTGTTGTTGGAGGTGGAAAACAGTCCCAATGTTTTTAATTTTTTGAGATTTGAATTTATAGATAAATTTTTGAAAGACTTATCAGTAAACACACTTTGGAGCAAGCATGTGCAAAGAAAGAAAAAAGTGGATAAAGTTCTTGCATGGTTGCATTGGCATTTTGATTTCACTTGATTGACATCTTTTTCAACAGTTAGGGTAGGTAGGAGTGCGAATAAGCTTGGTACTACGAGCATTTCTTTTGGCAATCTGTAATTTTCATGTTCAACTTAGTTTTAGATTTCAGTTTGGAGCATATACAACTTTGGGTTTTCAACAGATGGAGGTTACAAGTTACAACTAGAAAGTTGATTTTGGGAGCAACCCAATGGATAGGCGTCTGGTCCACTGTTCTTTACTACCTCATAGGGAGGATACCATCCCCGTTGGAGCCAACTGTTAGCACCATGATTTTCATAGCTAAGGTTAGAGGTTTTTCAACAATTTGCAAAGGCATGACTATTAGCACCCATATTGTTTTTATGCCTGGCATCATCTAACATCTCCAAGGATTAGTTTCAAAAGGAATATTATCATTTATTATTTCCATTTCTATTTGCAACTGCGTGCTGCAAAATTTACTACGCGCTGTGCAGAGCACTTCAACGCACAAAGAATTCTGTCACACAGTGGATTTTGTCGCGCAATGGATTTCATTGCGCAGTGGGATGTCACACATGGGCTGTTGTCACACATAGGATGTTGTCGTGCAGTGGATTTCATCGTGCAGTGGGTTGTCACACAAAGGATATTGTCAAACATAGGATGTTGTCGCGCAATGGATTTCGTCGCGCAGTGGATTTCATCGTGCAATGGGTTGTCGCGCATAGGATGTTGTCATGCATAGGATGTTGTCGCGCAGTGGATTTTGTCGTGCAGTGGATTTCATTGCGCAATGGGATATCGTGCATAGGATGTTGTCACACATAGGATGTTGTCGCGCAGTGGATTTCATGGCGCAGAGGATGCTTTCACACATAGGATTTTCCTACGCACAGGCTACAAGTCACGCTACACGAATGACTGGTTTAGTGCTCAACTTCAAGATCATTTTCTGACCAACTGGAGAGGAATTTTGAAAATTCCTGAGAGGGATTTTGTTGAGGAAAAACTAGATAATAAAAACCTCTCTCATATTTCAAAAACGTTTCATATTTTTGGATATTCGAAGGAATATTTGAGCCCTATTTTTTAGTTTTCATGATTTCCTATCCGAGATATGTTTTTGCGACACGTATTACGGCCATATGGAGATGAATTTCAAGAAACCTAGAGAGGTTTTGTTTTATAAATATTTTATCGATAAAAACCTCTCTCAGTTTCGAAAAATAGTTTTTTATTAGTGACATATGATGTCAGATTTAACACCTATTTTCCCAGTTTGTTGCACAATCCGCTACGTTTTTTGTTGTAGGTTATTGTTGCATAGTAGACTTGATGTGCAAGGGTGACAAAGTGTCCATAAGTGCACATGATGAATCATCACAACCATATGGTCAAATTCTGATCATGATCAATGATTTTAAAGAATATTTCGGTTATGATTATGATTTGGCAAAGTCGGGTTTTCTATTTTTAGTGAATCCGTTGAAGTTATTGTTCTCTTTCAAAGAAAAAAGATCCATGATTCTAGGAGGAAGTAGTTTGACCATAGTAGCCAAGGGTGACATTAGTTTTCTATATATGTGGATCATTTTCGTGCACCAGGTGGGTTGGAAAAATAATGTAGACAGTGACTATTGAATGTAACTTTGAATTCGACCGAAACTTAATGCAAAAGTCCTGAAGCTTTGATTAAAAGATTCTAATTGTGGCAGTTTGATGTATTGTATTCTTTCTCTGCGTACATACTTCTTGTATTCTTTATATATATATATATATATATATATATATATATATATATATATATATTATGAATAAGAATGTAATTTTGAACTTGGGATTCACTGCACAACACCCTGGGATTCGTGCGATTCAGGCAAATTGTTTTCCTCTAAATTAATTCTGAATTCATCCTCAATGGTGCTCCGAGTTTCTTCATGTGTTTTTCTGTCACCACACAGAATGATTTTTAACTGAAGACTGTTTCTTATTTATCCTTTATCCTCTCAAGTTTGGTCACTAAGTCATTTGTTTCCATCGTTTTCTTAAATTGATTCCATTGCCCAATGGTACTTTCTCTCTTGCTTGTCCTACCATCCCTTTTAAAACAAAAATAAACTTGTCCTATTGCAGAATCTGACCTATGTGCATTTATTGATGAAATATTTGAGTTATTACCAGTCATTAGACATACGAGAGAGCCATCTCTAGTTGTATAGGTTAGAATACAATCTAAATTTGGGTGAAACAACTACCTCGAGGCTTTCTTTGATACGACGCAAAGAAATTACCGAGTACTAACACAGGGGTCACCTCCAATAGCTTTGGGTTATGATTAGAGTCTTCGCCAATATAGACCCATTTCCAAATTCCGATAGCCTCCTTTAAAAAATCCTCTGATACTAGGAAGAGGTCTAGGTCTTTAGCTATTCTTGCCTCACCGATTATTCTATTTGTCCAAGTTGGGGTAAGTTTGGCCATCTCTATGTCCAATATCCCTACATGTTCTACATTTTTTATGAAGAAATTAGAAAGGTTATCCACTTGGGTATCCAGACCCCAGATCTAAGATGCATCTAGGGAAAAATTATGTCTCCTCCAAGCACCACTGACACACTATGGAGCCATGAAATATTGAAAAAAGTGTTCCCAGAATTCCATTCTATTAGATTAGGGACCATATATATTTAGATAGGTGAGATATTTCCCTAGATATATAGAAAGGAGAGACTTCACCAATCCCGAGGCAAAATCCCAAGAATTAGTAAAGAAAAAAGTATTTTCTTCCACCCTATGAATAACCCCCCAGATCATCCCAAGGCATCAACAAAGATGGCATCCCATCCTTTTAAAATATTGGGGAGATCATGAACCACTTTTCCCCCATATGTCACCAGTTCTTGTAGAAATATGACATAAGGTTTATGAGATTCTATTAACCTTTTAAGGGCCAATTTCTTGGAGGAATTGGCCAATCCTATGAAATTCAAGGTTAAAAAAATCATTTTGAACAATCCTTAGGGACATTTTCTCTAAGGGCCTCGATTAAGGACTATTGTTGACCACTTCTAACTTCAGAGTTAGCTTGTTTCTAAGCTAAGGAGAGGAACTATTTTTTCCCCTATGTCATAATTTGGAACTTTTCTCTTTGAGGTGTCCCAAACCACTCTCAAGTCCTTATTCAAAGAGACCTCTCCCTATATTTATAGGTTCGAGGTTGTTCTTTTCTATGTCAGAGGAGAGGTATTTTATATGGGTTTCCAACTTTGGGACCTTTTCCAAGTGGGGAGGAAGAAGATCCAGAGGCTTAGGATTAGAAGATGGGGCCTCTCCTAAACCAAAGGTGTTGGTTGTGGAGCCTGATTATCTTCCTGATTCAAAGGTCTTTTACTTTCAGCCGTGTTTATACCCAATGAATTATTTACATCCCAGAAGTATGTACACTCTTCCACATGGGGGAGTGCAGAGGGGGGGTACCCCCTCTTTAGGGTCCTGGGGGGCTATCCCCCCGGTTGGGGGCAAGCGGGGGTTCGGGGGCGAAGCCCCCGAAGGAAAAATTGCCTTGTAAAAGTATATTGTAATTTCATTGTAAATTTGGACCGTTCATTATAAGGTCGTAGATCTAACGGTAGAAATTATGTTAGGGTTTTTTTCCCTAGAAGGCAACCCTCTTTTATGAGGGAAATGTATTGCGGCTATGTATGACGACGAATATTGTATTCTGAGATATGATACTATCAGAGAAAGAAGAGGAAGTTACAACGGGTTTTGTTGTAGGTTGTATCCCTTCATATGCTGGATAATAATAAAGGAAGGACCTGACAATTTCTCTGGTGGATGTAGACCACACTGGGTGAACCACACAAATATGTGTCTCTGTTGTATTGTGTATCTTTTGTGTTTTGATTCTGCATTTGTTTTATTTTATTGCTCCATGGTCCTGTTTTTCTAACAAAAGGAATGAGAGGGGAGGTTTGATGGTTTGTGAAACTAGACAATCTAGAGAGGAAATGTTCTTAAATATCCATTACGGGGTTTTGAACCTACCTCCAAGGTCATGAAAGTCAAGTGACCAGAGGAATTTATGATAGGAGAGGGAGGATATGAATTTTAATTACCTAAAATTGTCGTATTCTATTGAGAATGGTTGAATGGGGGGTCTTGCTACATTTATTTCATCTCCTTTATTTATGAATTTGATCCTTGATTGTTTTCGAGAGAGGTGATCTGAATGTCTTCAGGTGGATGTTCCTTTAAAGGGGAACAATTTATGTTGTTTATAGGTTAAGGAGTCTTTCAAACCCAAATATTCCTTTTGAAATTGAGTAAGAAGTATTTAACCATACGGCCATATTCATGGAATCATATGCATTTAAAGGAATCCCTTCATAGTCAAGGGATTGGTAGAAATTTGTGGGGCCCTTTCGAATGGTTAAGGAGTCAACAAATCCTTTGGAAAAAACGATACCAACCAACACCCTAACCATCCTCATGTATCCAAAGTCTCTAAAGGAATTGTCCACTTCACAGTAGAGGCATAATGAGTTCCCAATTTCCTTGAAAATTTCCTCTTTCTAAAGAATCAAAGGAATCCCTGGTATCCTTACCCACACTAGACTGAAATCAACTTGGTTCAAGTGAGAATCAAAATCCAAGTGTCATTTCTTAAGGGATAGATCCCGAGAGCCTCATTTCCACTTCCTCTAAAGGATCATTCTACATTTTCTACTATTTTAAATGTCCAAGCCAGCCAACCCTTCACTAGAACCATACAATGTAGGTTGTTGACAAGATGAACACCAAAATTTTATGTAGTCCAAACTTTTAGAGAGTGTCTTCCCATTCTCTTGCTTAGAAATCTACCAACAAACATAACATCCTCCATTTCCATGATATATTTGAGTTTTATAATGTCACTAAGAATTATATTAATTAATTTTGTCTAATGCTTGATACACTTTTTGTGCTTTTGGGGGTTCCCTGGGCATTGTGGTGCCAATTCTTCTTGAGTTAAGGTAGATCACTAGAGGAAAATAAAGTCATGAGGTTGCCCATTAAGAACCTACCAATAAAACCTTGAGCCTAATTATGATAGTCATCAAAACTTTCTCCCTAATACCTTGAACCAAATGCACTAGATGTCAAATCGAGACATGTTGAGTCATTTGATCTACATGCATGGAGAGTAACTTGT
>ML806721.1:0-15434 GCA_009831015.1 Picea engelmannii
CTTACTTGAATTGACTTAGGAACTGAAATGAAGAAGCAGGTTGTCAGGCTTGTAAGAAACTCTCTCCAGGTGAGAGAGGTTGTTGGGAAAGTAATTTCCCAGAGGGAGCCCAACGACAGCTATAGTGCTCTGAGAATTCCTGTCCGACCTGTTGTTGAAGCCCTGGTAGAGAAGTGGGGCAGCCGAAGGACTATTGATCAGATAAGGGGCACACTTCCTGGGGTGGGACAGGCATGTGGGGAATGTGAGCTTGTAGGCTGTAGTGTGAGCTGGCTCCTGGGGATAAAATCTTTTCTGTTGATTTGTGCGACTTTCCTATTGTCCTTGCCTAGCCTAGGAATCCCTTGCCCAATGGAGTTTAGTCCCATCTCAAGGGTGACCCACTATTGAGCGTGATGAGCAGTGTGGTCTAAGGCTCGAAGGTTCGTGGGAGGTGTTAGCACTCTGTAAATTTTGTTCGACTGATAGAAAAAACGACAGTGGTAACTGTTTCAACCAGCTTTAGAATTGAGGCACTAGCCTACTCAACTTAGAGAGGGCTCTCTCGTGTCACTTGATGTTCTTTAGAAATGGCTAGATTTGGTTTATTTTGGGGGGTATTATAAGGTCGTTGAAGAAATGGAGGTGACATTTGGGCTATGGAGTCAAAAATGAATAAAGCAGTGGCAAATCATTAGGACTATCTAGAGGAAAAGGCTAAATGAGGCAATGAGTTTGAGTTTTAAATTGAAATTTCTAATTGGAAAAATACGCTCTTATCACGAGAAGAAAACTAGAACGTCCGGTCTGCTATGCTGTCCTCTTAATGACGGATCCCTTTTCCGACTTTTAAAATAACATCTCGGCTTTACCAGATGAATTGTCAATTCCCGTTTTCCAGTTGTTTAAAGTCGATGAGATATTAAGAGCGTTGTTCCGACAATTTGGACTCATATATGATTAAAATGGATCAAATTACAATTTAAAAAAAGAAAAGATATTGTAATCATCTAATATTTAACTAATTCTCGTGTTTTCCGTCTGAAGGATTCTAAAGCAACAAATAATTGATATTAAACAGATAATTGCCGTTAAAGAGACGGTGGGTTCCGAGTGGTTTCCATATTTAGGAATCGATGTTATGAATTACTGTGCTTGAATCGATGTTATGAAAAAAGTGTGGGGTTAGTGCATTCTCAATTCACGTTTTCCAGTTATTAAAGTGGATAGATATTTAATTTTATTTATAAGACTCCAACGCTAGAAGGATTCCAACGCAACAAATAATTGATGTTATCTATATTTAGGAATCGATGTGATGTATCATTCTACATGTGATATTTGTCAACAAATGGACATCACATCACATTTTCGAGGAAATACATGAGAATGAATGATTAAATATTTGAAGTATTTCACATTGAGGCACATCCTTTATATCGACAGCGTTGTATAAGTAGATATGTCATATATTTCTCTACAATATGCCAAATAAATTGAGCATTGGCTCAAACCAACTAACCCCCACATATAGGTACAAGTCTATATACACTCCATGTGTGATTTGAATCTCGATAATAAGATTTCATCCATCTTGATACATTATTCTATGCACCATGAAGGGAAACATATGAAAATATGGGGAAGAGATAATGAAGGTTATAAAAAGTTGTTGGCTTTTCTATTTATTTGATTTGTATTTTTTAGGGTGAGTTTTCAAACTACTTTTCTTTTAACCATTTTTTTGAATTCAAAAAAATATGGAAACACTTCTGACTTCTTATGTAAGCATTTTTTTGTTTTTGTTAGAATAATCATTAATGAAGGTAAGAAAATATGGTGCCTTTCCAAATGACACAGTCTCCATGGGACCACACAGGTCCGAATGTACTAACTCTAGGCATTCTCTGGCCTTCCAATTTCTATTTGAGAAACTTTATCTGTGTTGCTTCCCCAATATGCACGCTTTACAAAGCTCACCATCAATTTTAATATAAGAAAGCTCGTTCACCATGTTATTCTTCCTTAACAACACCAAGTTCTAGAAATTTAAATGTTCCATTCAAAGTCTGTTATTCACTTCTTCTATAACTGCCAAACTATTTAAGTTGCTTGAGGAAAAGGTAAGTTTGAAAATCATGTCTTCAGTCATTTCTCCTCTTGCCACAACTACATTTCAATTTAACTTATCCATGATTAAACACTATTTATTATCAAACACTAGCTTATAGTTTTGCTCCATCGCCTATCCTATAGAAAGTAGGTTCTTTTTCAATGTCAGTGTCAACAAATTATCATCAATAACCTTCTTCTTTCCATTCAATGATAGGATTTCCATTGTACCTTTCCCTTTATGTTTTGAAGCACTATCATCTCCAAATATTACTTTACTGAAACAATTGTCATTTATTCTAGTGAAAAAATCCTCCTCACATGTCATATGTGTTGAAAATCCTGAATCAATGTACCGAGCTTCAATTTCTTCATTTTGTTCCATCAAACTTTATATAAATAGCGTCTCATTTATAGTTTCTTCAACAATAATATTGGCACCTCTCTGTTCCATATCACACAATTTAGCATTGCAATATTTCTCAAAATGACCAAATATGTGACAATAATAACATTGTCCTCCATTTCTTTCTCGAGACCCATCTCTTCCTTTTCCATGAGATCCTTCTCTGCTTCTTCCTCTAAATTGATTTGGGCTTTTTCCTCTTGCTCTTGAGGTGGATGTATTTAGCTAATTATTGAAATTATGCAAATTTTGTAGGTATATTTTTTGATTTTGAGAACTTTGATTATGCTATTATCCTATGCTTCTTTCTCACCCTCTATATGATGTGGAAAAATAATTTTCCATGTGCTTAATTGTAGTGATTTCTTCAAAAATTAGCAAATAACCACTAAATTCATCAATTCTCATTATACTTAGATATTTATAGACCATAATACTGGTGGCAAACATTTCAAATTTAGGCATGAGACTTCTTAGAATCTTTTCTATCATCCTTGTTTCTTGAATGTCTTCACCTAAGAAACTTATTTGATTAAAAATATCTCGAATTTTGGTGATATATTCATTCACTGATTCATTATTATTCAGCTTAACATTCTCAAATTTGCTTCTTAATGTTTTCAATTTGGCAAAGGTTGCACCTTCATATGCATTTTTTAATATATTCCATGTTGGTTTTGATGTGTTTGTTGCATTGATTCTTCAAAATATGGATTCATCAACTGCATAGTCTATCAAGAGAAAGTTCTTCATTATCCTTCTTTATAAGTTATCCCACATGCCTGACACCTTGGCCTCTTGTGGGATCACCTCCTGAAGCTAAAAAAATAAACATTCACTCTTAGTGAGAGAGGTATCCCATCCTCCAACATCTGGATTCACCATTGTTGCTCATAGTAGATATAGGTATGAATCTACCACCTCATATGTACTCCAATAGTCTAGACTGAGTACTCCCTTTGTCACTATGGAAAATGGATTTATGAACTATGTCATTGGAATAAGTCATGTTGTCAATTTTGTTTGACTGGATACATCCATGGTCACTGGAGAAAATCCTATTGTCTATTATGTCTGACTAGACACATCCTTGGTCACTCAGGAAAAAGTAGCCTGATTGGTCGCATCCTCAGTCACTGAGGAAAAATATGTTTGATTGGTTGCATCCTCGGTCACTGAAGCAAATCCTTCTATCCAATCTGCCTCACTATATAAAAACCTATTGAATCAACTAGATCCTCCATGGGAAGGTACACAACTCTCATAAGACTCTTTCTCCTACATCTCTTATCTCACCTCCTCAACCCATGGAATTGTCTGTGAGTCCTAGAAGATGTCTCTCTCCCATTTAAATCTGAGGGGAACTCCCTTTGGATGACCATATCTCCTTCTGATCCAATTGAATCTCCTTGATATCGGGCTCACTATGAGATCACATGCTCCTTCGGAAACCAAACTTCCTCTGAGTTTGCATAACCTCTAGGTCCATATTTTCCCTTTCCATTGTCTTCTGCACAGTCCTGGGAGGTTTCTCCTCCCTCCTGGATCCTGAGGGATGACTCCCTCTGAACCCTGTCTCTCTCTGAGACTGTACTAGTGGTGAGACCACATGTCTCACTACTCGTGGAGCCACCTACTCCCTTTAAACCTGTGCTACTAGTGGGGCCATATTCCTCACCACTGGTAAAGCTACCTGCTCCTCTTTCTCTATCTCTTTTATCTTGTTTGCCACAAAACTCATAGGATGGCCCCTCGTCCTATATAGGTTTCCCTCCCTATCTCCAAGAACCACTGCTGATCTGAAGCTATACCGTATATGCACAAGAAGTACCTGCCCATCTCAAAACAATACATGATATCCCTTCCTCTTAGTATTGGAGATTGAGAGGACACTCCTCCTGAGTTATGGAACCACAACACATTTGACACCCTCATTTTATCTCCTAAATCTAATCAAAATGATATTGTATCGGATCCTCATACTGAATGCTTGGCTCCCCCCATACCAAGCTCCACGCATAAGTCCAACCCAGTCTTTGTGGGAGTGTCAAACAACTCTTGTGCACTTGTCATATGAAAAGGTGCTCCACTTTCCACCAACCAAGTTTCCCTGCTAGAGACTCTACCTGAAAGGATGGAGACCGACAAGATCTCCCTATGGAACCTGTCTAGAATGTCATCAACCTATGTTGTTGATTCTTGCTTCCTTCTTGCTCTTCCCCTCTGGGGTGGACATTGCGAAGAATAATGGCCAAATTCATGACACTAAAAGCATCTTATCTTGCTAATATCTTTCTTCTGTATTGGCTCTGGGATGCTTCTCTTTCGTGAGAAGCTCTTATTCCTAGCAGACCTCTTTTGTATGGGGAACCTCTTCTTCCCCTCCTAGTGTGGGATACAAGGGTCTGGTTCTCATCACTGTTACTCTTCACCATACCATCCTATTCTCCCTGGACACTAATCAGGTCTCCTCCTAGATACAATTAATCCATATCCTATCAAAAGTGGGAAATGTCTCTCGTGCACGTATCCCCTGCACGAATGGTTCCCAAGACCCGAAAATACCTAGTCCTTGAGGTCATTTTCTTCCAACAAAACAAGAATCCTTGCCTTCCAAGCTCGGAATTTGGTATCCCCCTCCAACCTTTCCTCAACCTTCAATGTGTTCACCATCTTAACAGGCCCATAATAAGAACAAAGACCAAAACAAGGAAAAAACTCTTCTAGTGTTGTAGCCAAAATTATGTCTCAAGATGATCCTCTTCTCTTCATATCCCAAGCTCTGATACCATGTCAATTTTTACATGCAACTCTATGTGACTAATTCCATATTTTAAAATTTCTTCCCATTGATCTAACAATAAAACCCTAGTTGTTATCACTGAACAACTTTACACTGAAATTATTGACTGAAAATATATGTAGTGGAAACAATAGGATCATAGATGAATCATCAATACACAAGAGACACAAGAATTTTGTTCTACAACTTTATCCAATCCTTCAAACTTGAAGACAAAACTAGTCCTCTCAGTGTCACCAAAAGAGTTCCCCAACAATGGCGCCAATTCTTATTTTGTTCCCTAGGTCATTCCCTCTTTGCAAAGGCACCAAATGATAGGGTACAATGTGTGGGTTGCACCTGTCCGCGCCACTCTAGGCCTTTGAGCCAGCTCCGAGTTGAGGATAAAACCAGTCCTCTTAGCCAATACAATGTCACCAAATCTGAGGACAACCCTGTCCTCCAATAACCATACAAATCAGAAAACCAAACCTTAATAGGGAATTTAAAGTAGGGGATCATGTTTTCTTGAAGGTGAAAGCCAACAGAAGTTCCCTAAAGTTGGGAAATTGTTCAAATTTGGAAGCTAGATATTGTGGGCCGTTTGAAATCCTAGAGAGGATTGGTCCAGTAGCATATATGATTGCATTTCCTGCATCTATGTCTATACATAATGTATTTCATATCTCATTGCTTAAGAAATATATACCTGATGCTAATCATGTTATTGATTGGAATCTGATTTAGGTGGAGCAAGAAAGCACTTTTCAAGTGCATCCGGTGCGCATACTGGACCAAAAAAGCAAGCAGCTCCAGAATTGAGCCATAGGGCTTGTAAAATTCCAGTGGACCTGGTACAGTCCTGATGACGCAACATGGGAGAATGAATATGCTATGCGGGCATAGTACCCACATCTTTTTGAAGATTTTGGAAATCTTCTTGTTGTTGTGTAAATACGTTTGATTGAGGACAGTGCAACCAAATAAGGGGAGGGGATTGTAACATCCCAAGGCCGAACCCTTACTGAATCGTAATTATGTTTATAGGCTGGTGAGACAAGTGTTTATAAGCTAGAAGACTTATGTGTTGATTAGGACGAAGATCCTAGATGCTTAAGGCCAGTGAGCCTGATTTTTGTATATGTAAATACACACATCATTAATAAAATTACACCGCTACGTGTAAACCGACCATGAAGAAAGAGTTATGGGGGACTAAGCTCCACTAGGTAGGGTAAGGGAAGGGTCTAAGTGTCTAGGAATGGGGGCTAAGCTAGAGGACTTCCCTCTAAAGGAATAATATTATATTATTATTTCCAAAAGGCTAAGGTTGGACATAATCCGTGTTGTCCTAAGTTCCTGGGGAAAGAGAATGAGTGTTAAGTGGAGCTCATGCAGCTTCAGAAAGACATGTTTCAACCTAGGTGCATGCAGTTATAGTTGGGAAATTCAACTCATTGGGGGTTCCTCTCGCCATTCTCGCAACCCTCGCTTGATCGCAAGTCATCCTTCTTACCCGATTCACCCACTGATTCACACACTGAGCCATCCTCTCCATCGTCGACCTCTAAACAAGCATGCACCTTGGGAACCTGCAGTCATACTTGAGTTATCCTGTGTATCTCCTGTGACGCACATCACACATGTACCTTTCCTGAGCCCGTGATGTGTATTAACAGTTGGTTGTTATAGCCCACACAGTTTCTTGATTGAGCCTGGCTTGCTGCCATCATCTGTTCTATACCGAGCTTTGTTGTTGCCTTCGCCTTAATTGAATTGACTTAGGAACTGAAATTAAGAAGCAGGTTGTCAAGCTTGTAAGCAACTCTCTCCAGGTGAGAGAGGTTGTTGGGAAAGTAATTTCCCAGAGGGAGCCCAACGACAGCTATAGTGCTATGAGAATTCCTGTCCGACCTGTTGTTGAAGCCCTGGAAGGGAAGTGGGGAAGCCGAAGGACTGTTGAGCAGAGAAGGGGCACACTTCTTGGGGTGGGACAGGCATGTGGGGAATGCGAGGTTGTAGGCTGTAGTGTGAGATGGCTCCTGGGGAGAAAATATTTCCTGTTGATTTGTGCGACTTTCCTGTTGTCCCTGCCTAGCCTAGGAATCCCTTACATAATGGAGTTTAGTCCCATCTTGGGGGTGACCCACTGTTGAGTGTGATGAACAGTGTTGTCTAAGGCTCGGAGGTTCGTGGGAGGTGTTATCACTTTGTAAATTTTGTTCGGCTGATAGAAAAAATGACAGAGGTAACTGTTTCAACCAGCTTTAGAGCTGAGGCATTAGCCTGCTCAACTTGGAGAGGGATTTCTCGTGTCACTTTGTCACATATCCACTACCATAATCAAATTTTTGTTGGTTTCTGCAGAATCAGAGCCTCGAATTACCTACGAAGGCCTAGCGCAAGCTAGCTCTTTCTCTCTCTCTGTTCCCATGTGATCGCGGGTCATGATCACAGGTCAATTAATCGTAGTGCCTCTTTGTATTTCACGCCTCGGCGTTATAGTGATGTCGAATCGTTCGACTCTGCAACCGCCGAACCCCGGCAGGGCTAGCGAATGACCAATGGGGACAAATCCCAATAGGGCTAGAGAACAGCCAATGAGAATAGGCCCTGTTGTGCGGTTAAGTGGAGTACAGGTGGAAGAGGGGGAAATGCGACACGGTAGTCGACAGGACAGGAGGGGGCCCCACTTTACACACCACTCCATTCCGAACCCCCCCCCCCAATTAATGGAAGAACGACAGGGGGGGTCCGGAATTCACCTGAGCACCATTTTTCAAGGTGAATTAATATCGACCGTTCGAGAGTTGCACGTCCGATTCCGGACCCCCCCCTCATCGTTAAAGGCAGAATGACAAGGGGGCTCCGGAATGAAGCCTCGGCCGTAGATCTGGGTGGGTGGACTCTGGCCGTCCAGAGCAGCTCGCTACTTACCTTAATGCGCATTCATGCCCCAACTTAAAGCCAACATCTCTTCGTCACATCTCACGGTCATCCCAGACCCTGGATCCTCCGAAAGGATCCTATCCATTCATCGAGATTTATCATCACGAGAGTCCGAACTCTAGACCATGGGACTCCTGAATTCTCGATCCCCGGTTTCCCGATGCGATTAATCTCTCGACACGTAGACTCCTTACATCGGACGGTCCATATCTGTCTCGGGGTTTCCGCCATGGCAAGTCCCGATCTCTCGTCACCAGGACTCTCGAGTTCGCAATTCCTGATTTCCCGAAATGGGAAATCTCACGACATGTAGCCTCCTGAGATCGGACGGTATAAAACCACTTCGTGG
Organism: Picea engelmannii; assembly: GCA_009831015.1. NCBI lineage: Eukaryota > Viridiplantae > Streptophyta > Pinopsida > Pinales > Pinaceae > Picea > Picea engelmannii. The sequence goes on from ML806721.1 coordinate 8,578, forward strand.
TTTCCACCATGGAACATACTGATCTCTCGTCACTAGAACTCTCGAGTTCTCGACCCCCGATTTCCCGAAATGGGAAATCTCTCGACACGTGGCCTTCGTCGTTCGGACGGTCTAGATATATTTAGGGGCTTTCACCCCTATTCACTAGGGGTTTAACCCTCGGGTAACTCTTGACAGACCCAACGACTGTCGAATTTTCCAGTCGAGATCTGATGGCTCAGATTGGTTCCTACCTGTGCATTCTTCCATGACTTCCTGGATGTGGAAAAATCAACAGTCCAGATACTCCCATGGACCTTGGGGATCTATGGTCCCGATTTCTTCGCTACCCACAAAGACACAGAAAAAAAAAGGGGTAAGGCATTCAACACCCTACTTACTCCTATCAATCTAACGGTCCTACGTGACCATAGGTTTCCCGATGGAATCTCGTTCGTCGATCAATACCTATCAGCGTTAAGGCACTTAACACTCCATCTTCTTCTTCCGATCTGACGGTCATGAGTGACCACAGATCTCCCGACGGGATCTCGTCTGTCGATTCAATACTTCATCCTTATGCTGCCATCTCGGGTTTTCAAGAGAATTGTTCCTCCTCATGAAGGGTTACTAAGGCCTTGCGCCTTCACATTCTCTTTCCCGGTTCTTGATGGGCTTTTCAAGGAGGGTATCTCTATGGGGAGGTTTTTACTCAGGGTACTATCTGAGGCAGATAAGGGTACCTTTCTCCCATGAATCAGGCATGCAGTCTGAATTAGATTAGTATGCATATGAATAGTGATTTATGAAGACATAAGCCATATGTAGTCTTTCCATTATAAACATGCATCTACTAGTACTGATCAAAACACCATACAGACATTCCTACTCTGAAATCATTCACCATTTCACAACTTATAAACATAAATGTCAGAATAAATATATATTTCAAGATTCCAGAGGAAAAACACTTATCAGAAATAACACTAGGGGTTATGCAACTGTTGAGAGGGGTGCTCGTTTCCACCCAACCATAGGCTCAACAACTCCCAATGGATTTACCACTAGCCACCCCCGAGCTGAGACCACGATGCTGTGAGACTGCGTCTCTGTTTTCTAGTGACCAGGAGCGAAGGTTACTCTCCTTCCTATCTTCTATCACCCACTTTGCATATCGCCAGAGCTCTCTTTTTCCCCTCGCGTCTACCCCCAATCACTTCTCCCCCACACCTTATCCTCTTGCGAGGTTGCATGTGGCGCGATTTCCCTCACGTTGGTCAGGCCTGACGGCTCTACGGATGGGCTGTTCACCTCCCCATCCCTCATTAATTCCTGAGGAGCCATCTACCTACCAGCCTGCGAGACATTTTAATTCGGGGCCAACAAGCCACGTTTGGTTCTCCAGGCCAGTGAAGTCCATGTACGGTATTGATTTTCGGTGGAAGTTAACACCACCTTTCCAGGTGCCTTCCACTGCCTCCCTGCAACCATCGTGGTCTCTTTTTCAGCACATCCCCTCTCAACATTCCTTCTATATATATATATTCATAATATTATTTACATTCATCGACCTTTTTCACAAGGTCCATTCACATCACATTTCTGAGTTTGCCACAATACTTGGCCAGTATAGTTATTTTTACAGACTGGGGGAAACAGGGTGTTACAATTCCCTCCCCCTTAAAGGAACACCATCCTCGGTGTTCTTTCTCAGACACCTATCATGCCTTTCTCATTTAGCCACTTCATAAGGCTTGACCTTCATCCTCGGTCCGGTCCTTTTTCAGGATCTCAGTCTTTGTTACCTGCCTTCCATAATTCTCGGACACCAAGCACATTAATCACAATTTTGTGCAAAAACATCTTATTGTTGCTCATAATTCAAAAGGAAAAATTTCATAATTTGAGCACAATACTTATTTGTGTAGTTTATGGATCTGTATCCACATGGTAGTTTTGTTATCCATGCTCATCGTCCTCCTTGACGTATTGGATGCATGATTCCAATTCAATATCTCACAAGAGCTATCATGGTTTCATCTTCCCTTCCAAGGTTTTCCTAGATGGGAAGCTACCCACTGTGTGCATGATCCCAGTAGTTTTCAAAAATTATTATTAAGGTCTCCTCTTCCTTGCGGTCACTCACTCTCCAGGCCCAGGCTCAGGCATCCCCTTCACTGTTATATAGTCCCTCGGGCGATCCATCTTTCCCTGCCAAGGTTTTCTCGCACAGGAATCTTAGAGATCCTATTGAGTCTTACAGTTGAGGCATCCCTCAGACTTGCTCTGTTGAGGTGTCCCTTCAGCTTGTGTTACCTCAACACAATAATTTGCAGGTGATCATGGCTTATCACAGGGTTTTTATGGATCAACAGTATCCATGTTCATCACCTTTAGCTTTGATAGCCTTCATCTGTTCCTTTTAGGATAAATCTTTACTTCTCACCTGTATCACAACTACACAAGATTTTGTGAGACATCATCATAAATTATAACTTTCAAAATTTTATTGCAAACCTGTCACCCACAGATTTATCAAGTCTCACGATTTGTTTTCATATTTGTCCCGCTCAGGAACCAGACTCATAATTATGGGACTTTCCTTCCCATAACATTTTTGGTCAGCAGGAAATTGGCCTTCTTTATGGGCTTACAGCATTGCCACATCCAAGACTCCTTCTTCCTGCACTTTCTACTTCAATCGACCAAATAACTTGTTAGCTTTTCCATGCATATACATATTATTGCATCTTTACCACATCATCACAACAATTTTAGAATTGTGCATACTATAATGATTAAATTACTTTCTCAAAAAGGAAATACCATTCCTTGCAGTTTGGCTCAACAGGCAATCAGTCTTTCCTATGGGCTTACCTTACTGCCATATCCATGACCCTCTGCTTCCTGCAATTCATTCCTCAATTAGCCAAACAAATTGTTAGATTTTCCATGTACACACACACACACACACACACACACACACACATATATATATATAATTTTTTTTTCCAAATGTAATTCAACATTCCAAGGAGTTTTTTAACAACTGTGCCACTATCCTTGGCCACATTAATACCCATTGCATTCTTGCATTGATTTCAAGTTCGTCACACTTTAGGACCGGTTCTTGGTCATGGGGTGTTGGGATTTAACTGATCCTCTCCTCATATGGTTTACTTGTTTTCATTCATTCTTACAACAGAATCCACGCTTCCCGTATTAGGCTGATCACGACCCCAAATTAGTACATATTAAACTTAAAAGTTTCGCATGAATGCACCCACACATTATGCCTTCATTAATAACCATGGTGCCAATACTCATGGCCACCCACATTTGATTTTCTCTAATACCTATACCTCGTGAGTAAAAATGTTGGAAGGTCCTCCTTCCTCAATGAGAAATCCATTATCTGTCCTTTATGCAAATATGAATTTCCTGGAAGTAATTCCATGCAATGTGCTATCTATGAGCACTTTTTGTTTCCAATCGTTCTTTGATTGGTCCATGTGTTCATGACATATCAGTTCATGAATTCTTCTGAGGGTTACAACCAGTGTTTACTACCAGAGGTTCATACCTCCATTATTCAGGTTCTCTTTCTCGAACCATACCCTAATCGTGTATCCAAGGCATACAACTGCCCTTTCAATTCTTCAGGTATAACATGCAATAATAAATATTTCAGAAGGGGTTCTTACCAAATCCCTTCATGCCCTGTGCCACACAGGCATGAATATCTTTATACTTGTTCTTGGCTACTTGCACCCTTTCTCTGTCCTCTACCTTATCAGTAGTAATTTAGCGGGATTTTCACATTCCTGTCAACAACCTTTTGATTGGAGTCTTTCCATGGTCACCCTCTGCTTGAGGTTGTTCATTGTTGGAAACTGTCTTTCTTAACAGTTCCAATATTACTCCTTTATACACATGACATACACCATAGGCACATTAATCGTTATGTAATAAAAATGCAAATATCATAGCATTTAATTAGTAAAAACATTTTCAGGCACGTCTAGCATGTCTGTATGCACTTCATCATATTATCTTTAATGTTTTTCATGAGTGTAACATAACAGTTCTCAATCGTTTTCAAAGCATTACAACCATCATTACTGTGGTATCAAAGCATTTTTGTTCATCAATGTACTAGCTTTCTCATCCCATAGAAGCGTAATGCACAGCAAGGAAAGAATTGAGGGCTCTCCCTTTCTTCCAATTCTTTCTTCATCGCCTAGGGATTTTCATCCCAATCAAGTTATTTCTAAGGTCTCACTACCTTTCCTTAATCACAGCTTCAACCAAGCCGTATCAATTAAACATACCCATTCATTCAGTTAATCATACTCAGGGGTTTGCTGGCCTCTTACCAACGAAACTGGTTTCCACCACTGCTCTTTTTCTGAGCATCCCTGGTTTAGGCCCATCCTAACTCTTAGAATACTTCAACATGCTTTAGTAGCAACTCTTTGTTCATAATGAGTCAGGGACGTGTGCATCCTACACACTTCCATTAGGTTATCAGAATGGTCAATATTCGATTAATAGTCTTCTATTACTTACGTGATTTTTCCAAAATGTAATCCATGATTCTTATGCATGGACAAGGCTTACAACTCATTGTCCAACCTTCAACAATTATCGGGATTGTGACTCTATTCTTCTGATAGAGCCCTTATACAGTTCCTCCACCAGGAACTCCTTCAGCATGCAACTTCCTTGTTGCAGATCCATCACCACCTGTGATGGCCTCAACCTTGAGTTAGCTTTTTAGGGTTCTAGCAAATATTCCCTTAAGGAATATAACACGCATCTTTGTTAACTTGCATCTATGATGTACTTAACCACTTTCATAATCCTAAGCCTTCATGTAGCTATCATAGTTATATTTCATAGCCTACACACATTTCCGTTTTTAAAATTAGTCATCTCAGGATTGTTCACAGTCTTTCTCATTGTGATCTGCAAAGGCATAAACATTTGCCTCTTATCATGACAACAAAGCATCCTTGCTCGTTTACTCTTTCATTTAATTGTACTGGATTTTCCCAGGGATATGGAGTACATTCCCTTTAAGCTATCCTTCAAGACAGATCCTTCACGACTCTTCAGAATGGAGTCAACCATGCATCCATGGTATTCATTCAATTTTTGGCAAGTGTACTTCTTGCCTCACATTTCACTCATCAGGGCCATCATGTTGGGCCTTTAGTATACTTATACTCTTATATCATACATGTGCATTACTTGCATGTTCTATATATCATTCATACCTTACTGGTATGAGTATCTGACTTCTTAATATGAAGCTCCTCGGTGCATTAACTCATGCATTATTCATCATATTGGCTTACGCCCTCTCCTCACGTGACCACCGGCGGTGACCATGATCCGAATAAAAAGGAGTTTCACATTTCACAATTTCAGAATTTCCGTTGCAAGGAACTTTGTTTCCTTGATTCCTGAAATCCGAAAACTTGAAAGACCGATGTTAGGGTTTTCTCGATTCTTTCATCCACATGACCCTTCGCTCGGAACCTGGGATCAATTTTCAGACACGCGTCAGGATCCCGTGTTTCAGCGAATCTGTGGACAACGCTCCACCGTTTCCCAAACTTCTATTCTATGCGGGCCTGACAATCTGGATCCCACGGTCCAGATCTCCCCGACAATCAATGGTCCTGATTAAATTGGTGATTTACATGGCAGGACTTTGGGAAGTCTACACTTCCATTTTCCCCATAGAAGAAACCTCAAAGCTCTAGATCAACGGCTCTCGTTGATTTCAATCTAACGGATACTATTCCTCCTGAGCTTATTAGGTTTCCTACCGGACTAGTCTCATAGTCCTAACTCATACGGGTGTTACCCTCTCTTTATGGAAACGACCAACAAGGGTCACTCTTGGGAATTAGCAATAGTCCCAAAGGACTCCTCAAACAGGTTATCCTCATGGTCGATTCTAACCATTATAGGTCAGGTAAATCTAACCCTTTGTATTTTCACCAATCCTCTCAATCACGAGGAATTGTACGCTCATGGTTTAGTCTCTTAAATAATGCAAAAATCATAACTTTCTAAGGATCCTACCAGTCCTTACCAGATTTCCCAAATCATGAAGGGGTTCTTCATTTGGGTCTTAACCCTTATCTAAACAACCATCTCAATTGCAAGAGACTCTACCTACTTTAGTAGGTGGCCCTTATAACACTAAAACAGGACAACACAGTCCATGTCCCTTCTCTGGCTTGTGCAACTTCATAGCACAATTTATTCTACCTCCGTCATTCACACTCAAATCCTATCAGTGATAACGATCAGTGCATTCCTACTCCTATAAGAGTAGTTGCCATTTTAACAGAGGGGTTATAGAAGTTTCCAAATTATAGTTTCATTCTGCCGTCCTTCTCCTTAAAGAGAAATGCAGATAACAATATCTTCTAATGCGGCTCGTGCCTGAGCCCAAGCAGGCCAAGTGTTGTAACCATGATCTGATACCAATTTTTCACATATCCACTACCATAATCAAATTTTCATTGGTTTCTGCAGAATCAAAGCCCCGAATTACCTACGGAGGCCTAGCACAAGCTAGCTCTTTTTCTCTCTCTGTTCCCATGTGATCGTGGTTCATGATCACAGGACAATTAATCATGGTGCCTCTTTGTATTTCGCGCCTCGACGCTACAGTGATGTCGAATCGTTCGAATCTGCAACCGTCGAACCCCGACAGGGCTAGAGAACGACCAATGGGCACAAATCCCAACAGGGCTAGAGAACAACCACTTTGAACAGGCCCCGTCACGTTGTTAAGTGGAGTACAGGTGGCAGAGGGGGGAATGCGACACGGTAGTCGATAGGATAGGAGGGGGGAC